>ML390118.1:0-51520 GCA_005239525.1 Nicotiana knightiana | reverse complement strand
AAAACCTAGAGAATAATCGAATATCGCCTCAAATAGGCATATTTAATCGTCATGGCCATAGTCATATAATCTACACTCGGGTGTGGCAACTCATGTCCCCGACTCTAACTCAAAACATTAATTAAATAAGCATGTTGTAAATCGCGGGTACATTTCATGTGGCGTGGTTTGCAACGTGTCCAAAAATAACAAGTGCACGTCAATCGTGACTTGTATCAAAATAATTCCATGAATATTAAAAAGCGGATAAAAAGTAAAAGCACAATAGGTTTAAAACATGTAAATAATTAGATAATTAGGCCAAATATTAATAGTTAAGCAACCGTGCTAAAACCACGGAACTCGGGAATGCCTAACACCTTCTCCCGGGTTAACAGAATTCCTTACTCGGATCTCTGGCCGCAGACAAATCAAAACAGAGTCAAAATTTCCTCGGTTTGGGATTTCAATAAAATAAATGGTGTCCCGGAACACCGTAAAAATCCGGGTGGCGACTCTGAAACTAATAAATAAATCCCAAATCCGCATAATGTCACTTAAATTGGAAAAACTCCCGTATCCAATCCCGTGTCGGAAAAAGGAGGTGTGACAAAAGCAATAGGATAGAAGGGGACTCCGAGCCTGCGAACGCGGTCATGTGTACCTTGAAGTCTCCAACGCAAGCAACTCAACGCGCTAATATCGAGGCTAACAGGATGTACCTGGATCTGCAAAAAAACATGTGCAGAAGCATAGTATGAGTACACCACAATGATACGCAGTAAGTGCCAAGCCTAACAAATATGAAGTCGCTTCCAAGTCCTCCTTTACCTACGCAAAGACGTACACTTCAAGGATCGATATATTGAAGATGCATGTTGCCTATCAACCTCCAAAATTTCAACAATTTAATGGCTCAGGCAATCCAAAGCAACATGTTGCGCATTTCGTTGAGACATGCAACAATGCTGGGACTTTTGGAGATTACCTCGTCAAACAGTTTGTCCGATCATTAAAAGGAAATTCTTTTGATTGGTACACAGACCTCGAGGCTGGATCTGTTGATAGCTGGGATCAACTAGAGCAAGAATTCCTCAATCGCTTTTATAGTACGAGACATACTGTGAGTATGATAGAACTCACAAGTACTCGGCAACGGAAGAGTGAACTAGTTATCGACTTTATCAATCGCTGGAGGAATGCAAGCCTCAACTGTAAAGACAGGCTTAGTGAAGCTTTTGGCATAGAGATGTGAATCCAAGGTATGCATTGGGTATTGTGGTAGATCTTGCAAGTTATCAAGACTAGCACATTTGAAGAACTTGCAACTCGTGCCCATGACATGGAATTGAGCGTGGCCTCTGCTGGAAATGAAAGGTTGCCCATCTATGAACCTCGCAAAGTGAACGACAAGCAAGAAGTCAGAAAATGGAGAAAGTTTATACCAAGATCTGAAAACAAATAAGCTATGAATGTCAACACATCACCTATGAAGTTGACGATGAAGGTGAGCAAAAAGCATAGTTCGAAATCCACTTCGTTTCAAGATAATCCAAGTGGAAAGTTAACTCTAAAAGAAATGCAAGAGAAAGAGTACCCATTTTTAGATTCTAATGTGCCAGCTATTTTTGAAGAACTCCTCAAGTTAAATCTCATTGAGCTTCCGGAGATGAAGCGACCAAATGAAGCTGGGAAAATTGATGATCCAAATTACTGCAAATATCATCGACTTGTGAGCCACCCTCAGGAGAAGTTCTTTGTCTTCGAGGACAAAGTTATGGACTTGGCTCGTGAAAAGAACATCGTGCTTGAAGATGAGAAAGAAAGCGCAAACAAAGTCTCTATCACATTTGGCTCATTCAGTCCAGATGAATTATGTAGTTTTATAGTAAGTAAAGATGAAGAATTACTGGAGAACTACAAAGTTGAAGACGGTCAACCTGAGGATGATGAAGGTTCGACGTTGGTGACTTGTCGTAGGCACCACAAAAGAAGCCCACTAAAAGTATCAATGGAACAACCAACAAGGAAAACAATGGTGAAAAGGCCTAGGAGATGGAATCCAGTTAAGCATGAAAAGAAAACTAAAGTGGAGGTGCATCACCCTCAAAAGCCACAACATCCGATTACCTTAGAGGAGTTTTAACCAAGTTGGTTCCGCACGAAGATATCCATGGGGGTATTGATGCCTCTTGTTGCCATACTGACGAAGGGAAAGAAAAGAGTGATACCTACCGTTGGCACCATCTTCGGAAAAGATTATCAATCCCACTCCTCAAGAAATTAATGTTTGTGAGGAAAAAGTCACGTCACAAATGACGACCTTCTGCTAGGTGACACTCCTTATAACCACCCATTGTACCTAGTTGGCTATATGCATGATGAAAGGGTAAATCGAATTTTTGTTGATGGGGGATACTCGGTGAACATTTTTCCAATTCGCACTGTGAAAGAACTTGGTTTTCCATGAATGAACTCTCAGAAAGTCGTGTGATGATCCAAGGATTCAACCAAGGGGGGAAAAGAGCCATAGGAGCGATCAGGCTGAGAATCACTATTAAAGATATGCAATCAAGTGCATGCCTGCATGTGATCGATGCGAAGACTTCATACAATGTCTTGATTGGAAGGACTTGGATACATGAGAATAAAGTAGTTCCGTCTACCTACCATCAATGTTTAA
Source organism: Nicotiana knightiana (assembly GCA_005239525.1). Lineage (NCBI taxonomy): Eukaryota > Viridiplantae > Streptophyta > Magnoliopsida > Solanales > Solanaceae > Nicotiana > Nicotiana knightiana. The sequence continues at coordinate 48,858 of ML390118.1, read as the reverse complement.
AATACTATGAGGGTGAAGTTGAGAAGAAGATAGTTGCCAATGATGCGCCATTCACCGAGACAGAGTCACACTTCACCGATGCAAAGTTCTACTTGAAGAACCATATTGTGAAGGAGCTAAAATTTGATGATGGCATGAAAAGAAAGATTGAAGAGCCCAAAACTAAAAGAGTTGAGGTGACTATTGGTAAAGCTAGAGGTGTTACTGAGGAGGTACAACCTAACGTGAATAGATCTCATAGAGGGGATATTGCGTCAAGAAAGTAAGTCATGTGCTCCAATATGTCCCTAAAAGGAAGAAAGATGAAGGCGAATCATCTAATCTCCAAACTAACATGCTAAAGGAGTTAACTCTTCCGGTAAAATGAATTGAGGCAATAAAGTTGTCCTCGAAGTCGGTTGCAGGGTTTGTCGCCCAAAACCGTCTGCAGAAAGTGGCACTCCCTACAAAGCGGACAGATGAAGGTTTTGATCCTAACACTTACAAGCTATTTACAAAGGCTTGATACAATCCCAATGAGCCGTCAAAGTTAGGGAAGCTCCCATCAGAAGCTGCAACAAGGCAACCACATGAAGGTTTGGGATACAAGCAACCGTCACCAGTGCGCATCTCAATAAGAAGGGTGAGTAGCAATTATCATTGTAGAAGACAAATATGCCGCTTCTAACAGGCCTTCCGTCTTTGACCGACTTGGAAAATCAACTGTGAGAACTTCCGTATTTGAGAGATTGGGTCCATTAAAGAAGGGGAATAAGTTCCAAAGAAAAAATCGAAATACAAGAACACCCGCTTCGCCCAAAATTTAGAAGATCTCTAAAAATTTCCAAAGTTTGGTTCCTTCTAGAATGAAGCGACAAACTAAAGTCATGGTTTCGTGTGATGAAGTACTGAAGGTGAGGCCATACACTGTGGTCTACACTAAAGAGCGTGATGAAGACGAAAAAAGCGTGGGTTCTTCGTATCATGTTACTACACAAAGCGAGCATGGTGTTTTATCTCTAATGGAGGATGATGAGAAATTGGTTGATGTTTCACCATGTTATCATATATCCTTCAACGATGGCGACCCTCAAGAAGATGAAAATGTGAAAGATGCTCCCCCGGAACTTGAATAAAGGGTGAAGGCAACGGTTGATGCCTTAAAAGAAGTTAACCTTGGCACTGATGAAGAACCAAGACCCACCTGCCTAAGTGCTTTACTAGAATTTGATGAAGAAAGCACTTATATTGAGTTACTCAAGGAGTTTAGGGATGTCTTTTCTTGGAGTTACAAAGAAATGCCTGGCTTGGACCCTAAAGTGGCAGTCCATCACCTTGCGGGCAAGAATGGCGCTCGTCCTGTTAAGAAAGCTCAAAGGCGTTTTAGACCGTACTTGGTTCCCCTGATTGAAACCAAAGTTAACAAACTCATTGAAGCTGGATTAATTCGGGAAGTTAAATACCCAACGTGGGTCTCAAGTATTGTCCCTGTAAAGAAGAAGAATGGCTAGATTCGAGTGTGCGTCGACTTCAGGGATCTCAACAATGTGTGTCCCAAAGATGAATTCCCGCTTCCTATTCCAGAGTTGATGGTCGATGCTACTACTGGGTATGAGGCAATATCGTTTATGGATGGTTTGTCAGGCTATAACCAAATTCGCATGGCACCAAAAGATGAAGAGCTTACTACATTCCGCACCCCCAAGATTTGGTACAGGGTAATGCCTTTTGGCATGAAGAACACTGGTGCTACTTACCAAAGGGCTATGCAGAAGATTTTCGACGATCTTCTCCACAATAATGTCGAATGCTATGTTGACGACTTGATGATAAAATCAAGAGAGAAGGGAGACCACTTGAAAGACTTGAGAATGGTGTTTGAGTTGCTCCGGAGATACCAACTTAGGATGAATCCATTGAAATGCGCTTTTGGAGTTACCTTCAGAAAGTTCCTGGGTTCATTGTCTGACATCGAGGGATCAAAATTGATCAAGCCAAAGTAGATACAATTTTGAAAATGCCTGAGCCTCGGGATACTCATGAATTAAAAAGTCTGCAAGGAAAGCTAGCATACCTTAGGAGATTCATCGCAAACCTAGCTGGGAGGTGCCAACCCATTCTATCGCCTCATGAAGAAGGGTGTTCCTTTCAAGTGGGACCAAACTTGTAGCAATGCCTTTGAAAGTATCAAAACATACTTGATGAAGCCTCCAGTTTTGGCAGCCCCTATACTTGGGAAGCCGCTGATACTATATATTTCAGCATAAAAAAGGTCTGTTGGAGTGTTGTTGGCCCAAGAAAATAGTGAGGGGAAAGAAAACTCTCTTCACTACTTGAGCAGGATGATGACACCAAACGAGCTGAATTATTTGTCAATTGAAAATTTGTGTTTGGCGCTAGTCTTCTCAATTAAAAAGTTGAAGCACTACTTTCAAGCTCACGTTGTCCATCTTGTTTCTAAAGCAAATCCCATCAAGTTCGTGATGTCAAAACCTGTTCGTAGTGATTGACTAGTGAGATGGTACCTCCAATTTCAACAATTCGAGATTTTGTACATCCCTCAAAAGGCTGTAAAAAGACAAGCATTGGCAGACTTCTTGGCAGATCATCTAATACCTGATGACTGGGAGCTAACTGACGAACTACCTGATGAGGACGCAATGGTCGTTGAAGTTCAACCTCCATGGAAGATGTACTTTGATAGTGCTGCGCATCGTGGGGGAGCTGGTGCTGGGTAGTATTTGTCACTTCCCAAGGTGAAGTCTTGACCTACTCTTTCACCCTGACACAACTCTGTTCCAACAATGTTGCTGAATATCAAGCATTAATACTTGGGCTTGAAATAGCCGTTGATATTAAGCAATTGCAATTGCAAGTCTTTGGTGACTCCCAGTTAGTGGTCAATCAACTTTTAGGTAGTTACGAGGTCAAGAAGGCTGAACTACGCCCATATCATGATTATGCTAAATAATTAATGGGAAGGCTCGGTGGCGTAACTATTCAACATGTGCCAAGGAAAGAAAATAAGAAGGCTGATGCTTTACTACCCTAGCTTCATCGTTAACCCTGCCTGATCAAGCGCAAGTTACTGTCTGCCAAAAATGGGTAGTACTGCCGCCAAATGAGGCTGAAGGTGAAGAAAATGAACCCAAGCATCTTGTCGCAGTTTCTGAAGTTGAGAAACAAGGATGTAACCCATTATCGACTACTTATGCTATGGGATACTCCCATAAAATCCGAGGAGAAGGACCGAAATCCGTCGTCGTGCACCTCACTTCCTTTACTACAAAGATACTCTATACAGAAGGTCGTTCAAGGGAGTACTTGCGATGCTTAGGGGAAGAAGAAGCACTCCAAGCTTTGTAAGAGGCACATTCTAGGGTATATGGGTCACATTAGTCAGGAGCAAAGCTCCACTTCCATATAAAAAAGATGGGATATTATTGGCCAACAATGGTAAAAGATTGCTTGGACTACGCTCAAAGATGCAAGGCTTGTCAATTCCATGAGAATTTTATTCACCATCCTGAAGTGTTGCACCCAACTGTTGCATCCTGACCATTTGACGCTTGGGGATTGGATGTTGTTGGACCACTGCCAAAGTCCTCTGGTGGGCACCTATACATCTTGGCTGCAACTGACTACTTCTCAAAAATAGGCTGAAGTTGTTGCTCTTAAGGAGGTAAAGAAGGAGAATGTTGCAAGTTTCATCCGAGTAAACATAATCTATCTCTTTGGCATTCCTTGTTACATAGTAATGGTTAACGGAAAGCCATTCGATAATAGGTTGATGAACAAGGTTTGTGATTTCTTTGGTTTCAAGCAACGTAACTCTTCAATGTACAACGTTGCCGCCAATGGTTTTAGCTGAAGTATTCAACAAAACTCTATGCAACTTGCTAAAGAAAGTCGTCTCCAAATCCATACAATATTGGAATGACCATATGGAAGAAGCTCTATGGGCATATAGGACGACTCACCACACGCCAACACAAGCGACTCCTTATTCACTCGCTTATGGAGTCGAAGTCGTCTTGCCACTTTAGCGTCAAATACCTTCATTACGACTGGCTATTCAAGAAGGAATCACTGATGAAGAAAATGCTCGACTTCGGATAGCAGAGTTGGAGGCTCTTGATGGGAAGAGGTCGGAAGCTCAACAGAGTCTTGAATGTTATCAAGCTCGATTGTCTCGCGCCTTCTATAAAAGAGTTCACCCGAGGTCCTTTCAAGTAGGAGATTAAGTCCTTGCCATATGAAGACCCATTATTACTTCCCATAAACCTATAGGGAAGTTCACTTCAAAATGGGACGGGCCATATGTCGGACAAGAAGTTTACTCAAGTGGGGCTTACTAGCTGGTTGATGCAGATGGCATGAGAATTGGCCCTATCAATGGCAAGTTTCTGAAGAAGTATTATCCTTGAAGTTGCAACGCTCCTCAATGCATGAGCCTAAACTGCATGTTACTATACCCCTGGCCCGCATGAGTCTAAACTATGTACGGACCACACAAAAAAAAGTCCTCTAGGTTGAAAACCTCGAAAGAGGTGGCCTAGGCAAAAGTTAGGACATAAAAAAAAAAAGAGTCCGCTAGATTGAAAATCTCGAAAGAGGCGGCCTAGGCAAAAGTAAGGACATAAAAAAATCTACCCATTATGAACTACGGTATGACTTGATCCTCTTCACCGAGGTACGTAGGCAGCTTAGAGTTCATTCTGAGTTCAGTCGCATAAGTTCAAAAGAAACATAATCCCCCAATCATTGTCCGAATGAAGTACGCCGGTATGTAATTCATTCAATCAATATTTGAAAATCGAGCTGGGATACCATTCTTCGGTTAAATTTTGGATCTTATTTGATTTAAAGAGGAAAATCCACTAGTGTAAATTGGTGTCTTCAATAAAATGATTAATCTCTTTTAGGAGGTCGCCAAGCATTTGCATCGAAGTTTGGGGATTAGCTATGTCTTCATGTTCACATAACCTTCAAGTTTGTTGGACTTCATATTCACTCACCGCCCAAAATCAGCGAGACTTGCACCCAAGATGTTTGGTGAGAATGAAAATCTTAGATTTTGATTGATAGCAATAAAAAACCGTCTTCTGATTTCGAGGCTTCCACACCAAAATACAAAAAAAATTGGTGAAATCGCGCTAATTTGGAACTATCGGCATATCAGAAACCGAAGTCGACTTTGAAATATAATATGAAATCATCCTTAAGGCATTAAATTTTGCATTTTGAATATATTATATATTTGGAATTTATTCCAATAGATTAAACGGTTCGTAATTTTGACGTTCCTACTTCAAGATACAAAACTTTTGGCGAAGTCGCGCAAAACTGAAATTGTCGGTGTGTCAGAATTTAGTATTGACTTCAAAATATTATATGAATGTATCCTTAAAACATTAAATCTTGAATTTTTGATATGTTATATATTTGGAAGTTATATTTTCAATGGATCAAACGGTTCATGATTTTAATATTTCTACTTCAAGATACAAAGCTTTCGGTGAAGTCGCGCAAATCTGAAACTATCAACGTGTCAAAATTTAAAGTTAGCTTCAAAATAATATCTGGAACTATTCTCATAGTGTTTGATTCCAAATTTTAGATATATCTTATATCTTGAAGTCTAGTTTTCATGAAATTAATCGGTTCATAATTTTGATATTTCTACACCAAGATATAATTTTTTTAGTGAAACTGTGTAAATCTGACACTACCAACATGTCGGAATTTAAAGTTAGCTTAAAAATAATATCTGGGATGATTCTCAAAGTGTTTGATTCCAAATTTCTGATATGTCTTAGATTTTGAAGTCTAGTTTTCATGAAATTAAACGGTTCATAATTTCAACTTTGCTACACCAAGATATGATTTTTTGGTGAGACCGCGCAGATCTAAAATTTTCTATGTGGTGGAATCTAAAGTTGGTTTCAAAATATTGTCTGGGTCGATTTTGATGGTGTTTGAATCTAAGTTTTGGATATGTTTTATATATTGAAGTCTAATGTTTGAGAAATCAAACATTTCATTATATTGGTTCTCCCACGACAAGATATGAATCTTTCAATATACGTGCGTAAAGCTGAAAATTATGCGACTAAGATAAAAGTCGGACAATGTAAAGCAAAAGAGAAGCTGAAATATTTAAGCCCTCAAAGTCTCCAAGTTGAAGTCTTCAAGTTCATCGGTCTTCAAGTTGAATTCTCCAAGTTGAAATCTTCAAGTCCGTCGGTCTTCAAGTTGAAGTCTTCACATTCGCCACTCTTCAAGTCGAAATATTTAAGCCCTCCAAGTCTCCAAGTTGAAGTCTTCAAGTCCGTCGGTCTTCAAGTTTCAGTCTTCAAATTCACCGATCTTAAAGTTGAATTGTTTAAGCCCTCCAAATCTTCGAGTTGAGGTCTGCAAAGTCCGCCAAATCTTCAAAGTTTTCCAAGTGTTCAAGTCAATGTCATCTTCGAGTTGAAGCTTTATAATTTTCCAATCTTAAGGTGGACATATGAGTCCCTTTGCACCTTAAGTTGACCTCTTTGATAGTCAAGCCACATTGAGAGTAATCTCTCCGATAGTCGGGTCATTTTGAAAGTAATCTCTCCAGTAATCGGGTCATTTTGAGAGTAATCTCTCCGATAGTCGGGCCACATTGAGAGTAATCTCTCCGGTAGTCGGGTCACATTGAGAGTAATCTCTCCGATAGTTGGGTCATTTTGAGAGTAATGTCTCCAGTAGTCGGGTCATTTTGAGAGTAATCTCTCTGATAGTCGGGCCATATTGAGAGTAATTTTTTCGGTAGTCGGGTCACATTGAGAGTAAATTCTCTCCAATAGTCGGGTCATTTTGAGAGTAATATATCCGGTAGTCGAGCCACATTGAGAGTAATCTCTCCGGTAGTCTGGGCACATTGAGAGTAATCTCTCCAGTAGTCGAGCCACATTGAGAGTAATCTCTCCGATAGTCGAGCCATAAGAGTAATCTCTCTGATATTCAGGCAAGGATGAGTACCCATCCCTTCACACCTAAAATTGCATTCTTCATGCATGGAGGAATCTACTCTCACTTCCTTGACCTACAAAAAAAAGACAACAAAAGAAGAAAAGCACAGGAAAAGAGAAGAAATTACCTTCTTGTTAATGCTTCCGAGTCTACAAAACTAGACTCAAGTTGCTTGCAAAGACTGCGAATTGATTCTCAATAATTACCAGCACGTGGATTTATATAGGTTTATAAAAGATGGCATGGAAGGTTTGTCTCGATGTGGGAAAACTGCAATAGACGAACTCCTTGAGATATTCAGTTTGGCAAAGACGGTGCATAGTTTTCCAATTCCATTTGGAGATGGACAAGTTATCATCCAATCCATCAAACCAGTTTAATTCTGGTAGGATTTATGAAGAGTCCAAGTGAAATAGAAAGGAATATTCATTATGGGTTGTAGGCTTATCTTTACAGAAGTCCATTTTACAAATCGTAATTATGGATGGACTACAAATCGTCATTGTAGTCCATTTTACACAAGTTGCTCAGACTTGGGTGCGGGTATCCGATATGGAGAAGGATCCGAGTATCGGATTTGGCGAAATCCAAATTTTAAGATTCGGGGGTGCGGATCCGAATATGGATACAGGTGAGGGATTCGGCTACTAAAAAAAGTAGAGCTATAAAAATATTTTACACAAATAAATGAAATTTCATTGAAAGGATCACACTTGTTTTCCATTCTTCTCAAGTTACAGAACAAGTACATGAGAGGATAATAATTGAGCAATTGTAAGAAGTCAATCAAATGGAGTAGTAATTGTCTTTTACATACTTCAAGTATCGTCTTAGAAGCTCCACAAGTCTACACCCTGACAAGTCTTGAAGTAGGGGCATTTGTAAGCATTTAAATTTTATTGAATATAAATCGATAAAATAATTTGGACTATATTTCAAGATATATTAGTCCAAATAAATACTACGGGCTAATATAATTGAATTAATTATATAAGCCCAATACATATGGATTAAATAAATAAATCTTAATCCATTGGGCTAGTCCACTTAATTGGGCTAAAGTGATGAGTCCAATTCATTAGGCCCAAGATGTCATCTTCCTAGAGGCCCAAATGGATGCCCACGTGTCAAATGACGTGGCACGCCAAGTCAAGTGAAAGAGCCAATAATACCATGCAACGTGCCAAAATGACAAGACATGCCAAGTCAACTTACAGGGCCAATGAAAATACTCCACGTGTGCAAGTGACATGTTTTGGCCAATCAAATGCGGCCTTGTCACACTTCAATTTGATTGGTTGAAAAGAGATTGTTCTTATCACAACTCCTCCCTTCCACAACTATAAATAGGGGTCTTCATAACTTAGAAAAGACTAGAAGTTATAACAAGAAGCAAGAGAGAGGTCGTGGATCAAACGCCGCAAATTTCTCTACAAGTTTCAAGTTCAAGCTCAAGAACAAAGAACAAACAAGTTCAAGCTCAAGAACGAAGAACAAATCAAGTTCAAATTCAAGAACGAAGAACAAATCAAGGTTCAAGGAGTACGAGTCAAATCAAAGTTCGTGCTAGTTGAATTTAAGTTCATCATTCGCGGCGACAACTACATATTCAAGATCAAGATTAAAGGCCCTTGAGTTTATTTACTATTGAAAAGAAGAATCAGAGGGTTCATAGCGATTGTGACACTCAAATATTCGAAATAAAATACTACGATTGTTGCGATATTTTTCGGTCTTGATTATATTTTCTCGACGTAATTTATTGTCTACAAATTCTGGGCATTTGTAGACATCGAAATTTTAACGGATCAAGCTAAATCCTAAATTCTGGATACTACAAGACGACTCTTAAAATTTTAGGAGTCTATTAGGATTGCTTGGAGGATACTCTACCAAAACCCTAGCTTGGTGGCTACTATACCCTAACAGGTCTCTCCTATAAAAAGTTTTACGCATTCCCTTAACAAAAGCATCTCAAAAAATGGAGATCATCTCGAAAATCCAATAAACTCACGGGATATTCAAAGAGGTCAAGAAGTGGCCGGATAATTGTTGATAATCAAATAATTCAAGAATATCCACAACATACTTCATGGATATCAAATAAATCCATGAAAGCCCGCATCATCCTATGTTTGAAAAATACGCTGCTCCAGCCCTCGAATCACGGAGATAATCAGGAGAGAGGAATCAAGGGAACAAACAAAATTGTACTCGCATCATTTTATCAATAAAATTATGTTTCTTCATATTTATATTGTGGTTGTAATTTATTTTTGTATCACATATAATTTGTTGCAAACAAATTGGTACGCCCAGTGGGACCAGTTCTTCCCTTCATCTCTTCCTCCTGTAAATCGAAAACTCCAAATTTCAAAATCATTTGTTGCGATGGTCGAGTACTTCAAGTCTCGTCTTCAATTTTTGGCAAGCCTACACCCGTACAAGCCTTGAAGTAGGGGGAATTTGTAGACATCGAAATTTTAATGGATCAAGCTAAATCCTAAATTCAAGATACTACAAGACGACTCTTAAAATTCTAGAAGTCTATTAGGGTTACTTGGAGGCTACTCTACCAAAACCCTAGCTTGGTGGATACTACACCCTAACCCTAGGCCACTCCTATAAAAAGGTTTGCGCATTCCCTTAACAAAAGCATCTCAAAAAATGGAGATCACCTCGAAAATCCCATAAACTCACGGAATATTCACAAAGAGATCAAGAAGTGGCCGGATAATTATTGATAATCAAATAATTCAAGAAGATCCACAACATACTTCGTGGATATCAAATAAATCCATGAAAGCCTGCATCATCCTACGTTGGATAAATATGCTGCTCCAGCCCTCGAATCACGGAGATAATCAGGAGAGAGGAATCAAGGGAACAAACAAAATTGTACTCACATCATTTTATCAATAAAATTATGTTTCTTCATATTTATATTGTGGTTGTAATTTATTTTTGTATCACATATAATTTGTTGCAAACAAATTGGCACGCCCAGTGGGACCAGTTCTTCCCTTCATCTCTTCCACCTGTAAATCGAAAACTCCAAATTTCAAAATCATTTGTTGCGATGGTCGAGTACTTCAAGTCTCGTCTTCAAGTTTCGGCAAGCCTACACCCGGACAAGCCTTGAAGTAGGGGGCATTTGTAGACATCGAAATTTTAATGGATCAACCTAAATCCTAAATTCAAGATACTACAAGACGACTCTTAAAATTCTTGAAGTCTATTAGGGTTGCTTGGAGGCTACTCTACCAAAACCCTAGCTTGGTGGATACTATACCCTAACCCTAGGTCACTCCTATAAAAGGTTTACGCATTCCCTTAACAAAAGCATCTCAAAAAATGGAGATCACCTCAAAAATTCCATAAACTCACGGGATATTCACAAAGAGATCAAGAAGTGGCCGGATAATTGTTGATAATCAAATAATTCAAGAAGATCCACAACATACTTCATGGATATCAAATAAATCCATGAAAGCTCGCATCATCCTACGTTCGATAAATACGCTGCTCCAGCCCTCGAATTACGGAGATAATCAGGAGAGAGGAATCAAGGGAACAAAAAAATTGTACTCGCATCATTTTATCAATAAAATTATGTTTCTTCATATTTATATTATGGTTACAATTTATTTTTGTATCACATATAATTTGTTGCAAACATATGATATCGTATGTGTTCGGTAGCTTTGGATAGTTCCAAATAGTATTTATGGACTTATTGATATGATTGGATGGGGTCCTGTATGGCTCAGGTGAGTTTCAGACCACTCGGGCATGTTTGAAGTTTGAAACTTTTGTTGATACCTAGTGTGCTTAGCAATCGCGGAGTAGGTATTATGATTGTGGAGTGTTATTTGGAGTTGAGGAAGATTTACTCTTCGCTTGTGCTGGGGAGGACGTGTTCGTGAAGAAGGAGTTGGGAGCTAGGAGTTTGGCCTTCGCGTTCATGAAGACTGGGTCGCATTCATAGAGGAGTTGGGTTGAACCCATCGCTCTAACGAGGGTTATATCGCATTTGCGTAGGTTTGGAAGGCAATGCATCAGGATTACTAGGGTACTTCCCGATCACAAAGGAGGAATTTCTGACATAAGCATTTTGTGTTTCGCAATTGCGAGACGTGGGTCGTGTTCGCGAAGAGTACCCCCAGGCAGAGTATTTTTAGCTCATGCTCTCATATTTTGGACCCTAGACTTGGAGATGGGTGATTTTTCAAGGTGATTTTCATGAAATACTAAGGGGTTCGTGATTTCTACTCATTTATGTTGTTATTTCATGATTCTGTATGGATGATTAACACCTAAACATGGAATTTGAGATGAAATTTGGGATTTTTGTCTGCAACTTAATATAGTAAAAATGAGGTTTTGAGCTATGATTTGGACTTGAATTTGAAAACTAAACACATTTTTGGACTTGTGGGGTTATGGCTAAACATGATCTACCCCTAGACTCATGTTTTGACCATGTGAGACCTAATTGATTTTTGTTGACTTCTTAGGAATTTATTAAAGATTAAAGCTTTTTTTTAATTGATTCATATGATGTTGTTTAACATTATTAAGTATTATTTGGCTAAATTCGAGCCGGTTGGAGGTGAACTCTAAAAGAAAGGCGATTTTGTAAGGTTGAACTTTCCTTTCCGTGATTCCTTATCGTGTGGTGATAATTGTCTAAATTTAAATATTTCTCTTCTACTCTCTTACCGATGGTGAGAACTCATATTTTAGCATTAGCATCTCGTGACAGAGAAACAGTACTACTAGCTGCAGCCGGGAGAGGCAGAGGTCAGGGTAGATCCAAGGCTCCCACCTGGGGATGCACAGTTGTGACAAGAGGTAGAGCACCTACCGTAGGTGTAGGCACGACAGGGCAGTATCGGTGGACCTACATGCAAATCAGGAGGAGGATTATATTATTGATGATCATGTCGAGTCCCTAGTGCCAGCTCAACATCCAGAGAGTTTTACTAGTATTTCAGGAGGCTATGGCCAAGATGGTCATTTTATTGATGCTTTGGTTCAGGCTGGAGTGGTTTCAGTGGTCCCTCCATAGCTCAATCTGAAGAGGGAGCTCAAACCCTGGTCACTCATAATCTGAAGTAGGTTGCGGTTGTAAAGACCCGACCAGTCGTTTTGAGCTCTAGCACGACGTTCGACGAATTAAGGCCTTGAATAGCTTCACTTCATGTATTATGACTTGTACGCATGGTCAGAATTGAATTTCAGGAATATTAGAGTTGATTTAGAAAGAAAATTCTAAATTTGGAAGCTTTAAGTTGGAAGAATTGACTAGGGTTTGACTTTTGAGTACATGACCTCGGAATCAGGATTTGAAGGTTCCAACATGTTCGTATGATGATTTTGGACTTGGGCGTATATTTGGGTTGAATATCGGGTCGCCCGAGAGCATTTCGGAACTTATTGTGGAAAGTTGGTTTTTGGAAGGTTTTAGAATTTCATAAGTTCGATTTGAAGTCGACTTTTATGTTATTGATGTTCATTTGGAGTTTAGAGCCTTGGAATAGGTTTGTATCGTGATTTGTGACTTGTGTGTAAAGTTTGGCGTCATTTTGGAATGTTTTGATATGATTCGGATGCATTCCTCAAAGTTTGGTAGTTTGAAAATTTAAAGAAGGGTTTTGATCGTTGATTCATAGTTTTGATGTTGTTTGATGAGATTTGAGGCCTCGATCAAGTTTGTGTCACGTTTTGTGACTGGTTGTTGTGATTGGACGGGGTCCCGGGGACTTCGTGTGTGTTTCACGGTGGTTTTGAACCAAGTTTGGCTAAGTTGTTGTTGATGGTTTGCTGGTGCTGGTTTTGTTCTTCGCGAACGCGAGGGAACTCCCGTGTTCGTGGAGAAGGAATTGAGCTGGAGACCTTCTTGTTCTACGCTTTCGAGATAAGGCAGTCACGTTCGCAAAAGGTTGGTCAGTTGTGCTTCGCGTTCGTGAAGGCCTAATCACATTCGCGTAGGAGGGTAAGGCCTGGCAGGGGAGATTGGTCTTCTCGTTCTCTAAAGCGCGTTCGCAATCTGAGCTGGTAAAGCTTCCCGTTTGCGGGCCCTATCTTTCATTCGTGTATAGGAAACTGAAGGGCAGAAGCTAGTTGTCATTCGCGAACGCGAGGGCCTTGTTGTGCTCGTGGAGAAGCTCGGACTGGGCAGCGTGGTTTTAAAAATGAGGATTTTGTCATTTTTATTTCATTTCCTCCTTGAGATCCGACCTTGGAGCAATTTTGGAGCACCATTTTCATCGTCAATCATGGGGTAAGTGATTTCTACAAGTTGTGAGTTAGATATACGATTTAGGCTTGTAAATTCATGGAAAATCATGGAAATTATGAGATTTTAAGAGAAACCCTAAAAATTGGTATTTTTGGAATTTGACCATGAAATTGGACAAGGAAGTTTGAATAAATTATATATTTGAGTTTGTGGTGTTATGAATAAAGTTTATCTACAAAAATTTTCAGAATTCGGGCACCTGGGCCCGAGGGTTGACTTTTCGAGCGGAGTTGGGAATTGTTATGGATTGATTTATTTTGAGTGTTAGAGTGCATTTTCTTTGGTTTGCACATTGTTTGACTAGTTTTGGAGCGACGGGCATCGGTTTGAGATGTTATAGTGGCATTAGAGCCGGTTATGGAACTTCAGAGCGAGGTAAGTCTCATGTCTAACCTTGTGACGGGGGAAACTACCCCTAGGTGATATTTATTGTTGTGCGCAACTAGTTGTGGGTGCTACATACTCACAAGGTAACGAGAGTCAGTACGTAGCTAAAGCATAATTATGTCCGAGTAGACTTAGGACTTTGTCATATAATATTTAAATTGTTTGGACTCATTTTGCTAGTTTAATTAATTGAAACTTTAACTAATAATGGATTTGGAAAAAAAATAAATATATTAGGCTGAGCTTTATCACCTTGAGTTGTTTCCAAGATATTTGATAAATGTAAAGAGGTGTACTTATTATTGTGCTTATGTACTATATTGTAAACATGTGTCTTGTAATTCGGTAACTTCTTTCCTTTCTTGTGGAGCGGGAGGAACGCCTTAGCAGTATATGTATGCATCTATGGTTCATGTCGCACGACCCTCGATAGTGTACACATTATTTCGGATCAAGTCGAACGACCTCGGCAAAATCGTGCGTGATATCACTAGTAGTCCAAATATTCACGAGATAAACCTTCCATTGATGCTCGGCATCTTATGGTATTTCTTATTTATTTGGTACTGACACTTGGCATTTTCTGAGATATTAAGGTAGAATACAAGATCGAGAAATATATGCTTTAAAGACATAATTGGGACATTATGAAATTACATATTTACTCCACTATTGTTGTGTACTTCATATATGTTATGAATTATCATATTATTTACTTAGACCTCTAGTAAGTGTCGATGTTGACTCCTCCTCACTAATTTCTCCGGGGTTAGGCTAGATACTTACTGTGTACGCGTTGATTTGCGTACTCACGCTGCGCTTATGCACTAAATGTGCAGGATTTGACAGGTCATTTGGTGATCATCTTGGCTCGTAGGCGCATATGTTGAGGAGACTTTAGGCGAGATGCATCTCAGGCTACGCATCGCCGAGTCTCCATCGTACTATTTATTAATTCCTCTCTTATTAACATTCTGGACAGATGTTGTATTATCATTGTACTCCTTAGAATTCTCATGTACTTGTGACATCGGGTTTTGGGTGTTCCTACCGATTGTACGTTATTGTGGTTATGAAAATATTATCCTTTACCCTATAAATTCTATTTCAAATGATTTAATCAAGGAAAATTATGATCTCAGAATACTAAAATGAGTAATTTAGTTGATCATTCACCGTTGGCTTGCCTAACGGGGGTGTTAGGTGCCATCACGACCTTTAGTGGATTTTGGGTCATGACAGCTTGGTATCAGAGCATTAGGTTCACTTAGGTCTCACGAGTCATGATTAATTCTAGTCATGTCTTGTGGATCGGTGCGGAGACGTCTATACTTATTTTCGAGAGGCTGCATGGTTGTTAGGAGCATTTCCCTTCTTGATTCCTCGTCGTGCGATTTGATTCCTTTGAGGGTTATGCCTTTATTTCTTTCCTACTCAATCTTATGCGACGTGAAGCGCTTGTTATCAATTGGACATCGAGGGGTTGTAGTGGTACTGCAGACGTGCTGCAGGACATTTCTCCCTGCATATTCGGGAAGGCTATTATCATCGCCTTGCGAAATGGTGTTTTGTCGTTTCAGCCCAGTATCTGTATTCCTATGGTTTCGAGGCTATGCACAGATTATTATGATGTTCATGAATTCTTATCACACGGTGTTGGTGTAATGGTAGGGTGCTTGTTTATGTGTCGAGGCATTGAATGACTCGAAAAGAGGATTTCCTAGTGCATGGTTTAAAGGCTCGGCATTTAATTCCAGCGGAAGAAAGGTAATCGGACTATAGATTTTCAGGTTTTGGTTGATGGAGTAACGAGACTTGATATCTTCGAGCGTGATAGAATTCTCATTTGTGATGTGGTTCATTGTCCTTGTTTTAACGCACGGTGTTATGGTTTTCTTTGATTTGCATTTGGGCAGGGTATTGCGAAATAGTGCCTGAGAAGCGGTTTTCATAGATGGATATGTGTAGCAGTTTTAGAGTCAAATTGGTGCTTTGAATGTTGATGGCTCGGGGAAATAATATGTATGGAGTCTCAGAGTTGGAGGTAATTTCCCCGTTCGGGTGAAACAAAGGGGGACTATGATTTGAGGTAGTATTTTGGCAGCAAAGAAGGAGGAAGGACATGGTGGGAGGTGTCTCACGAAAATGAATTGCTAGAAGGTCAAGTGTGAACAACAAAGGTGGAGAAGTTTCTTAAGGATATGCTTTAACCCAAGGTGGGAGTGCCAGAGTAGCATATGGATTCTGTTGTAGGATAGTCACATGACTTGAGAAAAGTTTAGAGTGATTCAAGATTCATGGTGTAAAGTGAGTAGGTCTACAGACTTTATTTTGAATGGTGGCTATTGTACTGAGGAAGATTGTATACGGCAGAAAGGAGTTTTCTTGAAATGGAGAGGGGTGTGAAAACTTGATTATCGTTTTGGATGCACCATGACTTTGAGTTTGGAATGTATTGTCGTACTTTCAGTTGATGTCAATGGGGAATGGACAGACTTGTACAGCCGGTGGACGAGAATGGGCTCAGGAGGATTTTACTGATTCTCGTGGTGAGTTGTACCCAAATAAGCATCGTTGAAAGATGTCGGTATGGAATTTCATCAGTGGGTTATCTCTGTGAGCAGGTTAGTAGTTGTGTGATTTTAATGAATTTTCTACGAAGAGTTCTACTTACTACCCGACAGAAGGTCGAATATGCGATTGTGTCTGATAATTCGGGATGTTTTAGGAAGAGTTTAACAAGAGATTTTGAGAGGTTTGGCGAGTTAATGGTGCGGGACCATAGAAATTTGGACGGAGGAATCTTTGTGGATTCTATATTTATGTGCTTGTAGCTTAAAGCTATGTAGGGGAGCCCCCCGTCTATCATTGGTTCGCGTGGTTGTCTGCTACAGATATTAGATGTTTCTTGTCTTTGGTTGGTCACTATAGTCTCTTTGTAAAAGGGTTCTTATCTATTGCAACTCTATTGACCAAGTTTACTTGGAAGGGCGCTCCATTCAGATGATCTGACGAGTGTGAGGAGAGCTTTCAAAAGCTCAAGACTACGTTAACTACAGCTCTAATTTTGGTATTTCCATCAAGATTGAGGATTTACATTCTCTATTGTGATGCTTTGTGCATTGGCGTTGGATGTATGTTGATGAAGGACGATATGGGTGATGGCTTAAGCATCACTCCAGTTAAAGCCCCATGAGAAGAACTATCTGGTAGATGATTTGGAGTTAGCAACTATTGTGCACATGCTCAAGATTTAGAAGCATTACTTGTATCGCGTGTCTTGTGAGGTGTATACTGATCATCAGAGTCTTCATCATATGTTAAAGCAGGTTTTAATTTGAGGCAGCGGAGATGGTTGGATTTGTTGAAGGACTATGATATCACTATCTTGTATCACTCGGGGAAGGGTAATGTGGTAGCAGATGCCTTGAGTAAAATGCGGAGAGTATGGGGAGTTTGGCACTTATACCAGATGTAGAGAATCCTTTGGTGATGAATGTTTACGCTTTGGCTAACAGATTCATGAGGTTGGATATTTCTAAGCCTAGCAGAGTTCTTTCTTGTATTGTTTTGCAGTCATCCTTATTTGAGTGTATAAAGGCGTGATGATATTTGGGAAGACGAACAAGTTTAGCCCTTTGTATATTCGTTAATTTGAGATCTTGGAGAGAGTTGGTGAGGTAGCTTAGATGCCTTCTTTGTCACCCAGCTTGTCAGAAATTCATCTGGTATTTCATGTTTTCATACTTCAGAAGTACTATGAAGATCAATCACATGTGTTGGATCTCAGTTCAGTGCGGTCGGATAAGAATTTGGCTTATAAAAAAGAGCTGGTGGCCATTTTAGATAAGAAGGATCAAAAATTAAGGTCGAAACAGATTGCATCAATGAAGAGGTCAATCAGTCGAGGAAGCGACTTGAGAGATCGAGCATAATATGTGGGGAAGATATCCTCATCTTTTTTCATTCCAAGCATGATTATAAACCCGTGCGAGGATGAATATTTATTTAAGAAGTAACGACCATGACGGTCGTTTTATGTATTTAAGCCACATTTCCATATTTGATGCTTTCGTATGTTTGTTTGTTATTTCGTGACTTACGGGGATGATTGGTTTGTTTTCGGGAAGATTTGAGAGTGATTTGAGACACTTAGTCTCAATTTGGAAGCTTAACTTTTAAGAGTTGACCAAGTATTGAATTTTGAGTGAACACCCTCATATTGGTATTTTTATGGTTCCAATAGCTTCATAAGGTTATTTTGGACTTGGGCGCATATTCGGACTTAGATTTGGAGGTTTCTAGAAGGTTTTGTCTCTATTTGATGAAAGTCGATAATTTGAAGATTTGGAGAGTTTGTAGGTTATTTTGATGTTATCTGAGTCCGGTTGGTATTTTGGGAGTTATGATAATTAGTTGATTGGAACTTATGTGCAAAGTTTGGTTGTGATCCAGAATGTCTAAGTATGATTCGAACGCGTTTAATGAAGTTGGAACATTTGAAACTTAATAGAATGATTTTGATCTTCGATTCTTAGTTTTGATGTTATTTGTGGTGTTTCGAGCCCTTGGATTAGGTATATGGACTTGTTGGTATGATTTGACGGGTTCCCGGATGTGATTCGGGGTATTTTTTACAATTTCCTCATGGTTTAGAGTTGCTGGTTTTTTATGCATGGTAATGCTTCGCGATCGCAGGGAAGGGGAGTTGGAAGGTGAAATTTTTCTCTTCGCGTTTTCATGAGTGGTTTTTGCGTTTATGGAGGAATGAGGACAGGAGCACCATGTTGGCGTATAAGGGGCCGTGTTCGCGATGACGTGGTGTCAGGCAGAGAAATTGCATTCACATTTGCGGAGCGAGGTTCGCGTTTGCATAGGCTAGCATGCTTGGTCATTGAGTTTGCTGGAAAAGACTTCACGTTCGCGAAGTGGAGAAAAAGCTGGAGGTATTTTTGGCCTACATGATCATGAAGTGGACGTCGCGATCGCGCTTCATATCGCTGGGCAGACTATTTTATGTTAAAATTTTGAAATTTTACTCATTTTCTCATATTTTGAATCGTAGACTTCGAGAGGTGGAAATCTTGAAGAGAAATTCACTACTATATTGGAGGTAAGGAATTTTTCTAGAATTTGACTTTATAACTTGTTTTTCCATTTAATTCTACACCTAAAGGTTTTTATCTACACTATAAGAGAACTTGTTTTGGGTATTTGAGTACCGATTTAAATTTAGTTTTAGAATCTAATCATATATCCTTTGACTCGGATATGACCATGTGAGGCTGGGTTGACTTTTGTTGACTTGATTAAAGATTAAAGCTTTGTTATTTAGAATTGATTCTTATGGCCTTTCTGGTGCTATTGAGTTTTATTTGTCTAGATTCGAGACATTTTGAGTTGGATTTTTGATGGTTAGGCAATTGTTGATTGATTTAAGCTTACTTGAGTGGAGGTAAGTCTCTTGTCTATCCTTTCAAAAGGGAATTATCCTCATAAGTAGTTTATTTGCTACTTATTACATTATTTAGGTGCTTCATATAAACGAGGTAACGATCAGGTTGCACGTGGAAACGACGCTTAGATATGAATCAAGCCCTCCCAAGTCAGGTGATTACCCATGTTACTTCGGGCCTTGTGAACGCAGTTACTCAGATTGATATTAGTTTGAACACTTGGCTAGTGTCAGGCATGTGGATTGGTACTGTGAGGTGTTGAGATTTGATCATGAATATGGATATGCATTCTAGATTCATGTAGTAGCTCTAATATTTACATTTTGATCAGTTTATTTCGTGATTTTAGAAGTAATTGAGATATTGAATTGTATTGTGCTTCCTTTACTTGAAAAGCATGTCTAAAT
This sequence comes from Nicotiana knightiana, assembly GCA_005239525.1. NCBI lineage: Eukaryota > Viridiplantae > Streptophyta > Magnoliopsida > Solanales > Solanaceae > Nicotiana > Nicotiana knightiana. The sequence goes on along the minus strand of ML390118.1, from coordinate 29,320 downwards.
AGCAAATGTTACTGTGTCTAAGCCTTTGTATCTATTTGATGATACCATGCCTTATTTACTGCTTTATTTTATGCTTTTACTTCTTGCTTATCAAACTGCTAGTGAGTGTCAGTGTCAATCCTTCGCCGCTACTTCTTCAAGGTCAGACTTGATAGTTACTAAGTAACGTAGTTTTGTACTCATACTACACTTCTACATATTTTGTATAGATTCTGAGACCGGTACCAGTCATACATGTCCAGATACATAGAGATTTACATCGGAGACTTCGTGGTGAGTTGCCTTCTTGTTCAATCCGCAGCACATGGACCCCTTCCTTGAATATATATTTCTGTCCTTTTATTTTTTCCAAACAGATATTGTTATATTGATAGATACAGCTCACTCTTTTAGATGCTCGTTATATTGTGATACTAAGTTTTGGGCATTGGTAGACAGTTTTGGTCGTGTTATAGACCCTGTCTCAGATATTTGTATCTTTATATCGATTTTGAGTCTGTTTTCGCTTTTATGTTTTATCACAACTCTATTATTAACTTAATAAATCGGCTTATGTTATTGTTATTGTGTGTTGTCTTAACAAACAAGTTAGACGTCATCACGATCGTTAGTGGGATTTTGGATTGTGACATTCCATGTATGCAATTATCGTTTCTACTTCGATCATTATAGTTCATTCAGAAGCATAAATTTAAGAATCAAATCTCATATATCAAAATATTTTTGAGTTGACGTGATTACTTCTTATGCCCACTAGCTTCCTTTATATTGCGCAACCTAAGGACTCCGCAACCTGTGTCTTGTAAATCTACCCTTGGCCTTAATACACTTTTCTATTCGCCTTAAAATATCAACAAAAGCTTGGGTATATAAGTTTTAAGAGATGTATACGGTCGAAATCAGGGGAGCCCGATTTCGGAGTCCAAGTTAGTACCCTGAGCCCGAGTTCGAATGAATCGAAGTCGGAGTCAAGTCTAGCTAAAAAGTGCACACTTTGGGGATCAAATCGAGGGCTGAACATGATCCACCTCGAAATAGTTCCAATATAAAATTGTACCAAAATGAGCGGGAAATTCTCAATGGCACGAAGTTCAAGGCGTAAATTTCATAGCAGATTTTTACGAATTAGTACAAATTTGTACTAGGCGGTTACACAGTTGTCCCCAATAGGATTCTTTACTGTAAATAGTAATGTACCTTATTTAGGGTTTCCTCTCCTATATAAAGAGGACCCCCAATCATTTGTAAAGGGATTCAATCATTGGCAAAGAATATACTATCTTATTTTCTCGTTCATTGTTCTTCAGAATTATTCTCTAGCTTTATTGCTCTTACTTTACTGTTCTTGCTTTATTGTCCCTAACCCACCTCGAGGTCATCGAGTTCGAGGTCCATATTGCAAAAAGTAACATTGGTTTGGTTCTTCAATTCTTCTCCTTTATACTCTGTATTACTTGCTTACTAATTGGTATTGGACTAGATCATATATCTTTAAAACCACAAATCAAATTTAATTATTACTCGTATTTTTGAGGTAAACAGTTTGGCACCCACCGTGGGGCTAAAGATAATAGTGATTATTTCAGTACTAATTTTCTAATAACACACGTTATTCTTCACACTTTTTCTTGTCAAAGATTCTTTGATTTCAGGCTGAAACATGTCGAACTCAGCGAACACACCAGTGCATGGTAATGACGGCCTCGGATTCCATGGAGAAAATGATAATGCAACAGCTTCGGGGGCCAGTGTACCACCGCTTAACCCTGGGGTAGCACCAATTCCTAACCCAGTCAATGTTGGTTCACACATTGCTCTAAACTTAGATTTGGCATTGACGTTAGAGGAAGCGTACGCGGAGAGGTTCAACCCGGTGGCCAAAGAACACAGGGTCGAGGAGATGGAGAAGTCAGCCTCCAAGTGATTTGAAATGTTACAAGCGCAACAGATTGCTATCGCTCAGTTACAAAGTCAGCAAAAGACTTCGAGCGTGGAGGGACCAGAAACTACTCATCATGCTGAACCAGTCCCGAAGAGGTCGAGCAATAATGGATCAGGAGCTGACCCCACAATCATGAGAATGCTCGAACAACTCATAAAGAGGATCGAATCAGGAGAGAAAAGGATCGAGGACAACGATAAAAAGGTGGAAACGTATAACTTGAGGGTCGATCCCCTCCGGTTTTGAAAGGACTGGATTCTAAAAAGTTTGTGCAAAAACCTTTCCCCCCGAGTGCGGCCTCGAAGCCTATTCCGAAGAAGTTTCGCATGCCGGACATACCCAAATACAACGGGACCGCTGATCCCAACGAGCACATCACCACATATACTTGTGGTATAAAGGTAAACGATTTGGAGGACGACGAAATCGAGTCTTTTCTACTGAAAAATTTTGGGGAAACTTTGTCCAAAAGGGCCATGATTTGGTACCATAACCTGCCCCCGAACTCCATCATTCGTTCGCCATGTTGGTGGATTCGTTTGTAAAGGCACATGCTGGTGCTATAAAGGTTGAAACAAGAAAGTCGGACGTATTCAAAATTAAACAAAGGGACAATGAGATGTTAAGGTAATTTGTATCCCGATTCCAAATGGAACGGATGGAGTTACCACCAGTTTCCGATGACAGGGCTGTTCAAGCTTTCGCGCGGGGTCTAAATGAGCGGAGCTCGATAGAATTGAGGCATTTAAAATAAAACTTGAACGATTACCCCGCCGTGACTCGGGAGGATGTGCATAACAGATATCAGTCGAAGATTAGGGTCGAAGATGATCAGTTGGGAGCCCCCTCGGACTCGATTTATCCAAACAGGTTAGCAACACAAAATTCGAGAGGTGCAGACAGGGAACCAAGACCGAACAAGGAAAGGTATCATCCATACGTCGAAGAGCGAAGGAACAATTCGAGGAATAACGTACCTCAGAATGATCAAATAGTAGATCAAGGAAAGAATTCTCGGGGACTCATGAGTAAGACCGGGTTCGATAGGCACTCAGGACCAGCGAAGGATCCTCGATTATTAGAATACAATTTTAGCGTCGATGCCTCGGGTATCGTCTCAGCCATTGGAAAAATTAGGGATACCAGGTGGCCTAAACCCATACAAACCGACCCTTCTCAGAGGAATCCCAACTTGATGTGTAAGTATCACGGGACACATGGACACAGGACCGAGGATTGCAGGCAACTGAGAGAGGAGGTAGCCCAATTATTCAATGAGGGGCATCTTTGGAAATTTCTCAGCGACATGGCCAAGAACCATTTCATAGAAAGAGACGCTAATAGGAAGAATGAATCACAGGATCCTCGACAGGTTATTGATATGATCATCGGCGGAGTCGACGTCCCACAGGGATCGTATTCAAACGAACCAAAGTTTCAATCACAAGGGAGAAGCGGACTCGAGACTACATGCCTTAGAACACCCTCACATTCAATGAGGAAGACATCGAGGCCTTATCTCAGTCACACAACGATGCACGGGTAATTTCTATTCTTTTAAATAAATTCAAGTAAAACGTGTTCTTGTGGATCCAGGTAGCTCGGCGACTATAATCAGATCGAGGGTCGTGGAGCAGCTCGAGCTGCTTGACCAAATCATACCAGCATCTCGAGTCTTGAATGTATTCAACATGGCAAGTGAAACAACGAAGGGGGAAATCATCCTCCCAGTGAACGTGGCCGGAACCATACAAGACACAAAGTTTCATGTCATCGAAGGTGACATGAGGTATAATGCTTTGCTTGGAAGGCCGTGGATCTACAGCATGAGGGCACTGCCATCAACCCTTCATCAAATGATGAAGTTCCCAACAAAAAATGATGTAAAGACGGTATATGGAGAGCAACACGCAACAAAGGAGATGTTCGCAGTCCACGACTTAACACCAGTATAGATGCCCTCTGCATCGGAAAAGCCGAGCATCAAGTACAAACAGGGAGAAAAATAGCAATCACAGTTTATATCCTCGGTATAGCCCGAGGAACAGGTGGTCGAAGGTGAAGAAAAGGATTTCCTTACCCCCCTCGAGCTTTCGTCGCCCCCGAGGAGTCAGATGCGATGAAATCCACGGTCGAATAACTGGAGCAGGTGATATTGATCGAGCATCTGCCAGAACGAAAGGTATACCTGGGAACGGGGTTAACCCCCGAACTTAGGAAAAATCTCATTTAATTCCTTATCGATAACATTGATTTCTTTGCTTGGTCCCACTTAGATATCACAGGGATCCCGCCGGAGATAACCACCCATCGACTGAATGTTGACCCTAGATTTAAACTGGTGAAGCAAAAGAGGAGGCCCCAGTCCGAGGCAAAGCATGTATTCATAAAAGACGAGGTAACCAAACTTCTCAAGATAGGGTCTATTAGGGAAATAAAATACCCCGAATGGATAGCTAAGGTAGTAGTAGTCCCTAAAAGGGAAACAAAATTAGAATGTGTGTAGACTATAAAGATTTGAATAAGGCATGCCCTAAAGATTCTTTCCCAATGCCTAACATTGATCATTTGATCGACGCTACGGCCGGCCACGAGATTCTTACTTTTCTTGATGCCTATTTCGGGTATAATCAAATTCGAATGAACCCGGAGGACCAGAAGAAGACTTCGTTTATCATGAAGTATGGAACATATTGCTATAATGTAATGCCCTTCGGACTAAAAAATGCAGGGGCTACATACCAACGCCTAGTTAATAAAATGTTCAAACATCACATAGGCAAATCTATGGAAGTTTATATTAATGACATGCTAGTTAAGTCCCCGCGCGTAGAGGACCATCTAACTCATTTGCAGGAAATGTTCGAGATCTTAAGAAAATACTACATCAAAATCAACCCCGAGAAATTCACTTTTGGAGTTGGCTCGGGCAAGTTCTTAGGTTTCATGGTGTCAAACAGGGGGATCGAGTCAACCCCGAAAAAATCAAAGCTATCGAAGAAATCACCATCGTGAACAATGTGAAAGTGGTACAACGGCTAACCAAACGAATAGTTGCGCTAGGCCGATTTATCTCGAGATCATCGGATCGGAGCCATCATTTATTTTCCCTACTCAAGAAGAAGAATGATTTCGCATGGACTTTGGATTGTCAACGAGCCTTAGAAGAGTTAAAATGGTACCTATCGAGCCCACCCTTGCTTCACACTCTGAAGGAGGATGAAATACTCTACATTTACTTAGCCGTGTCCGAGGTAGCGGTAAGTGGCGTGCTGGTTCAATAAGAACAAGGTACACAATTTCCCGTTTACTATGTAAGTCGGACTCTAGGAGAGGTTGAAACAAGGCACCCGCATTTAAGAAAGTTAGCGTTTGCACTAATAAGCGCATCTAGGAAATTAAAACCATATTTTCAATGTCACCCTATATGTGTACTGACTATACTCACTTGAAAATGTCTTGCATAAGCCCGAGTTGTCAGGCTGATTGGCCAAATGGGCCATCGAACTTGGAGGGTATGATATCGAATATCAACCCCGAACGTCCATCAAGTCTCAAATTTTGTATGGGTGATTATACACCTGCCCTCGTACCCGAAGTAGAAAAGGAACTCCTACTAAAAACGGGTGCATCCTCAGGGGTATGGACCATCTTCACAGACGGCGCCACGAATATGAAAGGGTCTGGGCTCGGTATTATTTTAAAACCACCTATGGGCAATATCGTTAGACAATCTATCAAAATTTCTAAATTGACTAACAATGAGGCCGAGTATGAGTCCATGATTGCAGGTTTCGAATTGGCCAAGGGCCTGGGAGCAGAGGTCATTGAGGCCAAATGTGGCTCTCTTTTGGTTGTAAACCAAGTAAATGGAAGCTTCGAAGTTCGCAAAGATAGAATGCAAAGGTACTTAGACAAAATTCAAGTAACATTGCACTGTTTCAAAGAATGGACATTGTACCATGTACCTCGAGAATAGAATAATGAGGTCGATGCTCTTGCAAATTTGGGGTCGTCGGTCGAAGAAGATGACATCGTCTCGGGGACAGTTGTCCAATTGTCGAGGTTCGTGGTCGAAGAAGGCCATGCGGAAATTAATTCAACAAGTTTGACGTAGGATTGGAGGAACAAATACGTCGAATACTTGAAGCACGGAAAGCTCCCCTCGGACCCAAAGGAGTCGAGAGCCTTACGAGCTAGAGCAACTCGATTCTCGCTCGATGAAAATGGAACATTATACAGAAGAACCTTCGACGGACCGCTGGCAGTATGCTTAGGACCGGGAGACACAGATTATGTATTATGAGCAATCCACGAATGCACTTGTGGGAACCACTCTGGCGCCGACTCTTTGGTTTGCAAGGTAATTAGAGCTGGATATTACTGGATAGCATGGAAAAAGATACTAAGGAGTTCGTTCGAAGGTGAGAAAAAGAAGTCATTGACTTCATATGGGACCACATCGTGTGTCGGTTCGGGATACCCGCCAAAATAGTATGTGACAATGGGAAGCAGTTCATCGGCAGCAAAGTGAAAAAATTCTTCGAAGACCATAAATCAAAAGGATTCTATCAACGCCCTATCACCTAAGCGCAAATGGCTAGGCCGAGTCCACAAACAAAACTATAATTCAAAACCTGAAGAAGAGGTTGAATGATGCTAAAGGGAAATGGAGATAAGTATTGCCCGAGGTGTCATGGGCATATCAAACAACGTCAAAATCAAGCACGGGGGAAACCCCATTTTCTTTGGTGTATGGGTCCGAAACGTTGATTTCAGTTGAGGTCGGGGAACCTAACTTCAGGTTTCAGAAATATTACCGAGGATTCGAACCACGAGGCTATGAACACTTGTCTCGAGCTACTAGATGAAAAACATGAAGCCGCACTAGTTCGTTTGGTCGCAAAAAGCAAAGGGTCAAGAGGTATTACAACAGAAGGGCGAACCTTCGCCATTTCAGAGTCGTGGACTTAGTTCTAAAGAAAGTCACCCTCAATATTCGAGACCCAAACGAAGGGAAACTAGGCCCCAATTGGGAAGGACCGTACCGAGTCATCGGAGTCGTAGGGAAGGGATCCTACAAACTTAGCACAATGGAAGGCGAGCAACTACCAGACAATTGGAACATATCACTACTCAAACAATATTATTGCTAAGGTATGACCTCCTCCCCTTTTTCCATTTATATTTAAGATTAATTCCTTGCAGGCGTCCGATTGGAGACATCGAAGAACCCTTCAACTCGAAGACCTTGGGTTTTAAAGCATGTATTGCACTCTTTTTCCCTTAGATCGAGTTTTATCCCAAATGGGTTTTTCCGGCAAGGTTTTTAACGAGGAAACACTTATATGCTACCTAAGGGAAATTCAACTAAGTATTAAAGTCTTCTTTTCAATCAACCTCGAATACAGGGAGGCATCACCCTCGGAGGTTGTACTTTTGAAACAATTCACGCCAAAGAGGGCCTCAATAGGAGAACTTTGTAATGGGCCAAACGGCCAAATGAACCATGTCCATATAGAATAGTCGAGCCCCGATGGAAAAACATGTACGCATGTATCAATTATTCAAAGAAGCATTCTTTCTATATCAAAAAATCTTTGTGTTTCAAAGAATTCTACTATTATACGAGTTTCACACTTATAATTCTACGAGAAACGGCTCAAGGGCCAGAACGCAAATGCACCCCTAATACTCGGAGACTGTCATCGACAGTCAACACATCAAATCATCGAAAACTCGGACTAATAAGACCTATAAGCGGTATCCCCTATATATAAAGGCCAAGGCCATCATACTCGGGGATTACCCGATGGCTACGGTCACATTAAAGGCTACGGCCATATGAAAGACTGCGGTCACATGAAAAGGCTACGGCCAAAATAATGCTGCTCGGAGACGTCCGACTTCCGCCATAAAATTGAAGGCCTTCAAACACTTTGAAAAATCGGTTGAATCAGGCTACCCTCGACAAAAGCAAATGATAAAGGGCTTCGATAAAATCATCCCTCGAATAATTTAGAGGCTTCGATAGTATCAGCCTTCGAAAAAATACCTCAAGAGGTAGTCAGTTATAGTTACACAATAAATTACAAGCGAGGTTCCAATTGATTGAACCTTCGAGAAACCCAATCGGTACAAAAAACACATGCTAAGGCATACCAAATTTTTCACTAAGTCTTTTAGCCTAAAAGAGGGGAAAATTATAGCCGCTTTAGAGGTCGAATTGGCCCAACCTAAAAGAGCCTAAGGGACAACCTATAAGAGCCTAAGGGTCGATATAAAAGAGCCTAAGATCCGACCTAAAAGAGCCTAAGGGTCGATATTAAAGAACATAAGGGCCGAAGCATATGGAGTTCGAGACCTTACTCTCACTCAGCTCGGACTCAAGAGTCCCATCACCCCGAGCTCGCGTCAAACCAACTTAAAGTTTAGCTCGAGGATAAAACCTTAAGAAGCATTCTATCAATAAAACTAAGGGTTTATCTTACTCCGAATTTTAGCCAATGCTTACCCACTTATTGAAAGATATAACATCAAAAGTCAACTCTACATACAACAAAAACGAAGCAAACTTTGCAGAAAATCGAAGACTAAGAAAACAATCANCATACCAGGGGGCACCCCCCCCCCCCCGGGGCCAATGTCTTCTCTCGGATTTGTCTCTCCCTCAGGGCCAGCCTTTTCCCCGGGAGTAGCCTCTCCTTCGATCTCATCTTCACCTCCGGACCCACCTTGGTCCTCTTCAACATCATCGTCGTCATCAGAGGTGAGAACGAATTTGGCATCAACTTTATCTGCCTTAGCCAATTTTATCTCTTCGGAGAGATCGAAGCCCCTAGCATGGATCTCCTCGAGAGTTTCCCTCCGAGATAGGCATCGGGCATAGTCATTACTTCGCTTTCCCGAGCAGCAATTTCTCTCAGCTCCATTTGAGCAACTGCGGTATCCTTCAAATACACGACGACCGTTCTGTCAGCCGTGATCTGTATCTTCTTGGATTCATCCCGGGCTTCCGCAACTTTAGCCTCGGCCTTTGTAAGACCGTCCTCGAGCTCAACAATTCTTCCATCCTGGATCGAACTGCTCTCTTGGGCGTTCCGAAGCTAGATCTCGATGGCAGATACTATCGCCAGTGCAGTCTCTTTCGCCGCATCCAGGATGTTCATCTTCTCTTTCCATTTATTAAACTCGATTTTGACCTGGTTGACCTCGCCTCGAAGCCGCTCCAGCATCTCTACCTTCTGCTACGTATGAGACATTGAAGTGTTAGCCTCCGAAGATGGGAGAGGAAGACCTTATTCTTTCAAAACAATGGTTAGCTGCTTCTCCAGTTCATCCTCGTATTCACGAGCCTTGGCCCAGTTCCGACCAAAGGTTTCTCAACTTCCTCCCTTTTATCGCAAAGGATCCTTAGGGCTTTCTCTTCGCCCAATGACTTGTGCAGCTCAGCCTCACATTGACTTAGCTCGGCCTTGAATTTGTTGAACGCCTACAAAGAATAAAGGAATGTTCAGTTAAGCAAAGGAGGATATTGTAACATTAAAGAAATTGCAACGTTACTAGAACTTAAACTGGAGAAAAGATGTTGGGCCTCTTCAAATGTCGAAGTTGCATCAGCAGATCGGCTTCACCAACCCCGGAAAAGCAACCCTGGAAAGGGTCCTCTTCACTTGGGACTCCGCCTAACTCGGGCGTCTTCAGGTTCCGAGCATCCCTAATAGTGTCCTCGAAATAGGCGGGGAGCGACGGGGAATGACCTACTGTCACGGGCACAGGAACTCCAGAATTTGTTCCTTTTTGAGTGCTACCAGAACACTGTGAAACGATCACAGCATCAGGCGGCGCGGGATCCTCGTCCTTCTTCTCTTTCAAAATCCCTTCTTCGTGGATAGGGGCCTCGGTTTCAATAGGTTGGGCAGCCTTGGTGGATTTTCTAGCTCGGGCCATCAAAGAAGAACCCTCCACCTCGTCATCTTCATCGTCCATAAACTGATGGATAGAGTTTGTGTCCAGATTAATAACGATGTCCTTCTTGCGCCTCTGAGCGGGCTCCGCCTTGTTCGGGGTATCCGCGGACTACAAAGGCCTTTTCCTCTTATTGTCCTTTTTTGGCTTTGAAGACTCAATATATACCCCGGGAGGGGACATCCTTATCTCACAAAACTCTCCAATGCTTGCAACAATAAAGTTAAGTCCTAAGAAGAGAAGCATCCTTAATAAGTTAGAGAATATCAAAACACAAATCGTGGTGCTTTGCCTCCCACATTCCCTTCGACAAGTCTCGCCACTTGCGTTTGTCGTACAACGAAGTGGAGGCTAGTTTATGAACCCAGTCCTCAAGGTCGAGGATCGCATTGGGCATCCACGGGACCGCTGCAGAAAAAGGAAAATAATATTATGCGAAGCTTGGCAAAAACTATGGAAAAAACTAAGGAAAAGGGTTCCACTCACGTTCAAAGTTCCATTTCTCAGGGAACGGCATGTGCTCCTTGAGAATGACGTCGATGGTCCTCACCCGGATGAACCGGCTCATACAACCTCGATTCCTGTCTTCGTCATTGTTGTTAAAGAAGGATTTGGTCGATCGGTGTTGAAATTTTATCAAACCTCGAAAAAGCTGAGGTCGGTACAAGTGGATGAGATGACTAAGGGTAAACCCGAGCCCCTCGGCCTTGTCAACAAAGAACCTTAGCATTATTACTATCCGCCAAAAGGACGGATGAATTTGGCCCAGGGTGACTTGGTATCTTCTGCAAAACTTGAGCACGATTGGGTCGAGAGGACCTAACGTAAAGGGATAAGTGTACACACTTAAGAACCCCTTTACGTAAGTAGTGACATCTTCTTCACGAGAAGGGATCTATACCACGACCTTCTCTTCCCAGCCACACTCTCTTCTCACAGCGTCGAGGTGTTTTCTAGCAATCGAACATATGTACCTCGAAGCATGCTCATGACGGCCAGGGACATCAGGAGGATTCTCGACCGTAAAGTGCTTTTTAAGGAATAACCGCCCGGTACAATCGTGGAGCGCCGGCGGTTTGCCGTCGAACAGATGTGAGGAAGTTCCTTCTTTTTGAGGAACAGATTTGGAAGTTTTTGCCATCAATTCTGGATGAAAAATGAAGAAGGAAGTAAGTCTTTGCGGTTCTAGGGTTGATAAGGCGGAAGAATTGGTGGCAGAAGTGGAGAAATTAGAAAGAGATGAGGAGTTGCACGCGTTAATGAGGAAGATAACTGAATATATATAAGGAAAGTCGGCGACTGTTCAGTGATATTAGTGGTTGACCGGCACTGCACGCGTTTAATGTTTTGGGGAAGCGAACCGATGGGACGCTTCGGTCACTTCAACACTTACGTCATGGGCATGATGTCATCATCGGGGACTTCGAAAATTCGAAGATTCAAATTGTTTCTTAGCATTTCATTCTAAGAAACAAAGGGACTATCTGTATAGGTCGAAATCAGGGGAGCTCGATTTCGGAGTCCAAGTTAGTACCCTGAGCCCAGTTCGAATGAATCGAAGTCGGAGTCAAGTCTAGCTAAAAAGTGCACACTTCGAGGATCAAATCGAGGGCTGAACATGATCCACCTCGAAATAGTGCCGTTATAAATCTGTACCAAAATGAGCAGGAATTTTTCAATGGCACAAAGATCAAGGCGTAAATTCCGGAGCAGATTTGTACGAATTAGTACAAATCCGTACTAGGCGGTTACACAGTTGTCCCCAATAGGATTCTTTACTGTAAATAGTAATGTACCTTATTTAGGGTTTCCTCTCCTATATAAAGAGGATCTCAATCATTTGTAAACGGATTCAATCATCGGCAAAGAATATACTATCTTATTTTCTCGTTCATTGTTCTTCAGAGTTATTCTCTAGATTTATTGCTCTTACTTTGTTGTTCTTGCTTTATTGTCCCTAATCCACCTCGAGGTCCATATTGCACAAAGTAATACTGGTTTGGTTCTTCAATTCTTCTCCTTTATACTCTATATTACTTGCTTACTAATTGGTATTGGACTAGATCACATATCTTTAAAACCATAAATCAAATTTAATTATTACTCGTATTTTCGAGGTAAACAATAGATTTTGGGATATTAGCTATTTTGAATAAAAGGTTTTAAAAAATTACATCAGCAATATGCAATATATGGATAAACAAAAACGCTACCTCAATTGACAAAAGAAAACACGGCGCAGAATTTAGCCTCATCATGAAGGAATGGAAGAGACATGAATGAATGAACTACATTACAAGTGTAAAGTGAAGTTTTGTTAAAAGTTTAAAAATAAAAAATAAAAATAGACTTAGCTGAATTTTTTCATTCAAAAAGGTTAGTCTAGCTTAGTAATATGATCCCTATATAAGGAAACTGAGTCCGACTGAATTCAAAGGATAGCAAATGAGCCAAATTTGAACAAAAATAGTGAATAAATCTGTTAATAAGAGAATAAAAGATGAGAAAAAAATGTCAGAAGTGGGATTTGAACCCACGCCCTCTCACGAGGACCAGAACTTGAGTCTGGCGCCTTAGACCACTCGGCCATCCTGACATTGCATTACAATGTTTTGAAGTTTTTTATTTATTCTATTAAAGGTAACTCTTGTTTAAGTAGTATGGTAAAAACGAAAAGTGGAGACAATTCATGCTTATGAAACTCAATAATGTAGTATGATTTTGGAAATAAAGAATGTCACGTTAATTTCACATTGTTGGCTGGATTCTTCATTCTTAAACCTGCCTCCATTCATAATGATTCTTAAGTAATATCTTATCTTATTACCCATTCCGGGGAAAACAAAAGGCCACACGTCCACATTTTCACAATGCTCTTTAGTACGTTTTTTTTTTCTTGGGTTTTGAGGGTTTATGTGTGTGAAAAACAAGTATATTGAATTAATTAGATATAAATTTCAAACGCACTCTCTCAACTAAGACTGCACAATGTCTAGATCTTGGATCCATCACTGCACGTGTCCATTTATTATAAATTTGTAGCATCCCTAATTAGGTTTTGTTGAACCAGAAGTTGAATGCTGAAGAGGTCAAACAGAAACATTAATTCCGATTGTCCTTACACAATCGTGTAGTATAAAGGTCATCAAATTGGTCAAATAATGAGTTGCAATTGTGGGCTAATTTATGTAGTAGTAATAGATAATATTGGTATGTGATAATAAAGAAATTCTTATGATGCCTGCATGCTCTATTCGACAAGCCATACATGTATCAAATTTAATATCATCAATACCTACATTTTAAATATGTATATATATATGCGCTCTCATTTCTACTAGTAGTTATTAGTGATGAGTAGCGGCTCCTCGAGAAGTGACAGCATCGATCAATGGAAGCATCACAATTGATCTAGTTGTAATGATCAAAAGCTTGGCGGACACGAATAATATTTAAGTTTTTTTATTTAAAAAAAGATAAAAATAATACCCCTATTTAATACAACAACAACAACAACAACAATAATAATAATAATAATAATAATAATAATAAATAAAAATAAAAAAAACTAAGAATAATCTATATATCTTCTATTATTTTCTTAAACCAAATCAACTCAATTCTTTTCCAAGCTTTTTAATTGAAAAACAAACAATCAAATCTTATTCCAGTTTTTGAATAGGAAAGGAAAACTCCAAGGACGAAAAAAATACTTCGAGATTTTGATGAAGTATAAGAAAATATGAACGGATACTTCTTTTTTGTCTATTATTGGGTTAAACACTTAATAAAATATATACATGTTAGAAGGGAATTAAAACAATCATAAACATATAGAAGAAGAGGAGGAACTGATGGCAAGCTATAGATTAATGCATTTTGCGGGGATAATATTTTTAAGGATGAAGCTGCTCAGATATCAGTTGAATTAAATGTCGATTGCATTACCTTATGCTGAAACTAATTATCCAAAATTTTATAGTTTGTCAAATACTTAAGTTGTTTCAAAGTCATACGTAGAGTTTTTAGTTTTTTTCTATCAATTCTCGCAGTTGCTATAGATAGGAATGGGGAGAGACTGTGATTTTTTAGTCCGTTATTGATATTTATGTTCTTATAAATCATTTCAACCAATTGTTGATCAGTTATTCGGGTACGTGTAAATTAGAATGAAATACATTTTATCACAGTGAACATATAGAGGAATATAATTGCACTGAACAACTCACTATGTCCCAACGCAATCTAACATTAATTGTGTGGTTAAAATTGAAGTAGAATAAAATTGTTGAGCAATTTTGATCTAATTGTTTTATATGTTGATAAATCCCAAAAGTGAGAATAATATTGATTTTCAATAAATCGTCAAGTATGTACATATTACTTTGTCTTTCAACATTAAAATAGTGAATATAATAAAGTATGTAACTTTAGATTGATATAAGTTAATGTTGTAAGAGGTATGTTGAGATAATAAATAGAATATTTTTTATAATTTAATTTAGATATAATTAAATCTATTTTTATTAATTATTATTTTACACAGTATTATGTATTTTCGAATCATATTCTATTTTTTTTTATTGTATCACTGGCTATATGTGGAGTTATAATATTTGAGTATCTACCAATAGTTCATATGATTTTTTTGTTAATTTATAAAGTTAGTAGGATCACAATATTATCCGCACATCGTACGGGTACAAATTCTAATTCTAAATGATTAGAGCCTTTGTTCCCCAAATGCATAGGATTTAAAAGATTTCAATTTCATATCTTAAATGAAATGAGTGGAGGACTAGCGTATTCTAATATATAGATTGTATGGTAGAAAGAAAAATCTATTTCTTTCTACCATACTATTTATTAGTTAGAAGATTGTAGTTACCAAATTCAAAGGGATACTCACATACATACATTACCACAACCACATGCTCATATTCTGTCCTCCTATTCCGACTTGGTTATATAGTGGCCTTTCTTGGGGCATATTGTTCATCACCAATTCTGAGTTTTTTCTCTCAAGAAAGGAAAAGAACAATCACCGTGGATGCTTCAAAATCTAATAATCACATTCGTTCGATCAGTTGGTCATCAAATTCACATTCAAGCACTCTAAGAGTGGAAGAGGAGCTCAACAAGCTCAAAATATTGAAAACAGCAGTTGCACCAACCGCTGAGACAATTAGCCTACTTGGTTTGGAGGAATTATACAAGCACATAGATGATCTAAACTTGCCTCTAACCTTTCAAGCCCTCTCTCACTGTAAACAGGAGAAATTGGCCGAAGATTTATTGGACAAGTCGGTGAGGCTACTAGCTGTTTGTGGCACCACAAAGGAACTTGTCTCCCAGTGTAAAGAAAACGTAAGAGATCTACAATCCTCTCTCAAAATGAGAAAAGGAGATTTGAGTACAGAATCCGACACTGCAGATTCACTTCTTTCAACAAGAAGATGAAGAAGCATATCAAAACATTAGTCTCTGCTTTGAAGTAAAAGAATCAGGAGATTGTAATATCAGCTGTTCTGGATGAAAATCAGGACACCATAGCTGGGATCAAAGCCATAACGGAAGCCAATGCAGTGGGCAGTTTGATTTTTCAAATGCTTTTGCAGTTCTGGTCTTTGCCACTTTTGAAGCCCAAGCCACCTAAATGGTCATTGGTTTCAAGATTGGTGTCTAAGGGTCATTTAGGTGCAGGATTAGAAGGCCAAGAAGAAAGCACAAACATAGAAACCAGGCTGGAAACTTTTGAGTGACAGATTCAAAAACAGGCTGGGAGGGACATTTAGGTGCAGGATTAGATCAAGGAGCTCTCTCTTAAATATTCTCTCCTGCTAATTTGGAGTTCTACTCCATTAAAAAATTATAGTTTACCTCATATTGTACATACACAATATTGTAGCTTCTGTTCACTGATCCACTAGAGCTTCTAAATTTTTTGTGTTTATCCAGGATTTAGAGAAACTCTACATTCTCCAGTTTCACAATTCACCCAGTATCTACCTTTATAAGTGTCACCTTTGAGAAAAAGCTTCAATGGACATCCCTTGACCAAGCCAACATCCAAAGGTTTCAAACATGCTAAAACTTATGGTGAGCTGCTAGATAAACAAGGGTAATTAATCATTACTTTACATTGCCAAATGAAACTGCAATAAGAAGATGGTAGAGTAAAACATAAACACAATACTGAAATACGTCGTGTGATAGGAAGAGTTGAGACAAAAAAGTTCAAAATATGAGTAGCATAAAGAAAGAAACCGCAACAACACTTGCAATAACAGATTTCAAATCTCTAGAGTCCACTTAACTACCCTCCACAGATTCTAGGCTTTCGGCATAATTTATGACTTTAAACCCACCCACTGAACTTCTCCTTTGAAAGCTCCGAGCTCTTTTAGTAAAAGGATTGTATGATAACAGTTCATGTGACAACCCATTTGGGTAGCCAAAAATAATTTCGCTGTCCCTCCATGATCCAACAGGTCGTGCTAGCTTAGAGAAGGGTGAAAAATCAACTCGCTTAGTCCAAGATACACCTTGTTGTTCATCCATCATCCATACCTCATAATTGTCAACACTTGAACCATTCTCAGAATGGATTATCATAGAAAGACAACCATTTAGTACCACAAGCTTCTTGACAGAGAAATCAGTAATAGAATCTGAATTGGGGAGCATAATTTGTCCAAAGACTTGTTTATACAAATAAAAAGAAGTAACAATATGCCGTCCATTATCACCATTATTATATGACATCCAATACAAGCACCCATTAGTGTTAACTGCAGAACCACACTTGGGCAGCAGATTAACAGCTATCATCTCTTCCCAAGAATCCGAACTCAGGGTGTAAACCCAAACCTTAGCATCAATGTGTTTCCTACTGGATGATGGAACCTTGACAACCTTATAATCGTTAGTCTCGGGGACAAAACCAAGCATTATATAAGGGAAGAAGGGATCATAATAAAAGGATACAGAATTATCGGGGGATTCAAGGAATCTATAATTTCTCGTAGCAGGGTTCCACAAGATAATGTTGGAAGTCCTATCAAAATGAACACACAACAAGCCATTGGAAGAACCCACAATCCGAACCTCATCATCTGGACTAGACAGAAACGGCAAATCAACAACAGAAGATGGATACAGATCATTATTATTTTTATACACATCAACTCCGTCGTCAATATCATCAGCATTAACAGTAACAGTAGGATCAACGGAGAAGAAGGAAATAATAGGAGTGTCTCTAGGACCCCGACCGCTCACTCTGAGGAGCTTTTCATGGAGGGGTCGTTGACCGTGACGGAGATGCATTTGAATAAAATCACGGCTGCTTAGGAAACCATACCATGATTCGGAAACCGCTCGGAATCGCAGCAAGGACTTGACGGGAAGCCGCAACAGAATTTCCACCATTGCATCTCCCGGCAGAGTACAGCTGCCTAAGCTTGCCGTTTCATCACACATCTCAATCGGACGGAATCGAGTTTTCCAGATCGATAGCAGAGACAGGGTATTTCACAGGAAAACCCTACCCGTTTTGAGTTAACCAAGATTTTTGCCTTAGAGCTAGGGCTGCTTATCGGGCGGATTGGGCGATTATTTACTCTTAATGATTTGGCTTATCTGTTATCGGTTTTTAAATATATTAATCCGCTCGCCACCTGATAAGATATCGGGCGGATTGGTATCGGTTTACCTCTTATCAGACGGTTATCAGGCGGTTTATCGGCCTAATTCTACATATGGTAATCGTGCTGATTTAGAAGCACAACACTCCCTGCCAGTATACACTTAAGTATTTGCAACAAATATACACTTTGCCTTTATAAACAAAAGCTTATACTTTTGTTACTGTCATAAACTATTGTTACAATGTTTTACAGAATTCAGTACTTCAGTTAACGTTCATTTGCAAGTTACACAATGACAGTACTAAAAAGCAGAACACATTTGCAAATTGTACACAAACATAGTTTCTTCCCGCGCTANATTGATTCAACCTGCTGAAAAGAAGAAGAAATGGTTTAGCAGAGTAATTCATAGCATCCGTGTTTTAAGTGTATCTAATTCAAGTAATCTGAGTCTAATTCTCCATGAAACTTGCTTCTTTGAATCCAATGTACTATGACTTTGGCATGGCCTTAGATGCACTCATGGTCAGAATTTGAGTGGATTGGGAACACCACTGCCAAACATGCAGCAAGTTAACCCTACTAACATTACATCACAGGCAGCTGAAGTTATTCCTAACACTAATAATAGTGGCTATCCTTTCTTGGATAATTCAGCTTCACTCATGTTTCAACAAGCCCATTTTCCTAATTCCATTTCTCAGGTATTGCATATTCATTGAATATGGTCATCTATAAGAAGAACTCTTTAAATAATCACCAACTAGACAAAAACCTAATAAAAGACATACTATGATGGATCCAGTGTCGGACATTGAAGAAATAATGCTTCCCACTGTTAGTTCAATTAACAGTAAATACACACTTATATACAACAAATACTTGAGGCTTTGATGGGTTAAATTCAAATTCTTACCAAATATATTAACACTACACGTCAATTACGGAAGGATCTTTTCTGTTGCTGGCTAAATCTGAAGAAGAAAATTAAAATAATGGGTCATCTGATAAATATAATCATATCAACAACACTTATATACAACAAATATAGTAACAATATTATTACCTTGTTCAAGCTGCTCGATTTTACCAAGATCTTCCTCAACACTAATAGGTTGTTTTAATTTTTCATTTCGAAGCCAATCTTGAAGACACACTAGAGCTTGCACCAATTTAGGAGTTAATGAACTCCTAAATGAATCAAGAAGACGTCCTCCCGTACTAAACGCACAGTCGGATGCCACACTTGAAACAGGAACAACCAATACATCACGAGCCATCTCCGCAAGAATAGGAAATCTAGCCGAGTTCAATTTCCACCAAAGAAGAACATCAAATTCTTTAGTGTCATCCTCAGTTTCTTCTCCTAAATATTTATCTAACTCTGTTCTAGTACCAACACCTCCACTCCTACTTTTATATTTTTTTATATCTTGCATGAGTGATTCTAAAAGTCCTATATTTGGGGTGTTTGCTTGACTGCCAGTAAGCCCGGAAGTCGAAGTGTCCAATAAAGAACAATCTGAAGATGAAGCAAGCACAACACCTTTTGAGTTGGACTTTACATACTCACAAAATAATGAAGTCATGTACTTTGTCACTTCTGCTTGTATAGTTGGCCCCTGATCTACACCAAACATCTTTACAAGTGCATAGCCAACCGATTCGATCTTGTAACGTGGATCCAAAATACATGAGATAAAAATTATCTTGTTCATTTTCCCTGGATCACCCCAATACTTATCAAACTTTTCTTTCATATTATTTGCCATTTCACTAAAAATTGTATCTTCATTTCCTATCAATTGCTTCAAATAAAANCAATTTCACTAGAAGCATAATATGAAAATGCACTTTCAAATTCAACAGCCCTGCGCAACATCAAATAGGTGGAATTCCACCTAGTTGGAACATCTAAGCATAAAGTTTTTTTACAATTGAGTTGTTCATCATCAAAACATTCTTGAAACCTCTTCAACCTCGCAGGAGACTGCCTAACATATCTCACTGCATGCCTAACACGTTCAATAGACACTGAAGATTCTTTTAAACCATCCTGGACCACAAGATTCATGATGTGAGCCATACATCTCACGTGAAGGTGAGTACCATTCATCAAATTAGTACCCATTTTTGTTAATTGCTTAGATAATTCTTTTATTGTCACATCATTTAAGCTTGCATTATCAACTGTGACAGTGAAGATCTTATTGATCCCCCACTCACGTAAGCACCTACCAATACCATTTGCCATATCTTCGCCTTTATGACTAACAATAGGACAAAAATTAATTATTCTCTTATGCATATTCCATTCACTATCAATTCAATGGGCAGTGATACACATGTAATTGATTCTTTGTATAGAAGTCCAGGTATCGGTGGTAACACATATCCTTTGTTTTGTTTCTATCAAAAACCTCTTCAACTTTTGCTTTTCTTCATTAAAAAGATCAAAACAATCCCTAGTTACAGTACTACGGGAAGGGATCCGAAAATAAGGTTGCGCCACTTTCATAAAGTCTCTAAAACTTTTTTTCTCAACAAAGCTAAAAGGAAACTCATCAACTATTACCATACGACATAACGCCTTCCTACATTCTTCTTGATCAAATTTCCAAGTAACAACAACTATGTCACCCTGACTACCCCCAGGAGCAGATTGAAAGCCTAAATTTGATTATTTTTTTATCAACAATAGTAGGGCATTTAGGACACTTAATATATGAGAAAGAAGTGTCGACGTACCGTCTTTGGTCTTAAATACGTACTCAATAAAGCAATAGTTACATTTTGCTTTTGTACTCCCTTCAGAAGTAGTAATTTCTGTAAAATTATCCCACACAACTGACCTTTTTCTCCTTTTTTGGTTATATTTGACTCTGTTGTTTAAGCTTGACTTGTTGCATTTGAATTAGAAGCTCCACTTTCCCCCGTCATCCCCTTATCACTTTGTATATTTTTCATCCATGTATGAGTCACTGCAAATAATAAAAGAAAAGGAATGAGAATAAAGACATCAAGTTGTAATGGACCATAAATTAAAGAGAAAAAATACCAAATCAGAAGCACAAATGACAAGCATGTGTTAGAAGCACAAATGAGCAAAAACACCAGATCATCATGAATATAAATACATGACTGTAATTCCTTGGAATATTTCAAATGTTTATATGGATTGTATGGTACTGTATGAAGTTATGTACTTCTCTTTTGTAAGTTTTTTCAAGCAAAACTCACGCGCAATGTTCTAAATCACCATTAAGTCTCCTATTAGCGACCATAACTACTCTTCTGTTAAGTAAATCATCCAAGAAAATTCGAGCTCCATATTCTCTGTATCAATATTAAGTACAAACTCTTCACACTCAACCAAAAGGAACTCTAAGTTGAAACATACTCAATCAAGAAAGCATCAAACAGATAATATACAAAGGTTATCAATAGGGAGTAAACTCACTCATTTTCAAGCCCTTTCATCGGCAACATACACTCTAAGACTAACCAAAAGTTATGTTCCGCTTTTAGTTATGTATGAGCCATCTAATGAGAATAATTGAGAGGGAGAGGCGAGACGGCAACATACAACCAAAAGTATAAGAACCATACTCATCCAAGATTAAATTACAATTTACATTGTAAATCCAATTTTAAAAAAATGTAATAAAAAGCTCCTTACTTTTTCTAATAATGAAGAAAAATTAAGCTCATTCTGGATTTACATATTTGAATGAAATGACTTGCAGTAAACAGAAAAGATACAAAGGATCCATAAATTTGGAAATTTGTGCACTTAATTGTATATACATCACATAAAAAGTTCACCAAAAATTGTGATGTTCAAACGAGCTAAATGAATCAAGTGCCACTATAACAAAACTTTTGCCTATGCATAACAATCGATCCATTTAACCTGACTGCTGAACAAAAATTTTGTCGTTAACTTTTGATTTTAAAGACATCAACAAGAAAAGAAACTTACCAGATTTTAGGCGAAACGGAGAGAGGGAGACCGGAGACGGCGAGTCACAAGTAGACCGGAGACGGCTGTCGCCTGTCGGGCGTCGGCTGGTGAAGTGAAGTCGACGAGGACGAGGACAAGGAGACTGGAGAGTAGTCGTTAGGAAATAGGAATTAAGTTTGATTTTAGGGTTTATGTTTGTTTAAGAATTAGGACTAGAGAGTGGAAGGGTTTTTGTGTTTTTGTTTTTGATATTTAATATATAATATATAATTGTATATGGATAAAAATAAAGTTTATATTCTTAACGGGTTAACGGATTAGCTATTAAGAAAATTGAATAATCCGTCCCCAAACTGATAAGCCGTTAATTACAATTCCAATCCGTTCCCCGTCCGTTAAACCATTAATTTGATACCAGTAAGCCCTTAAGCTTCGGTTCGGTTCGGTTTTCGGTTTCGGATCGGTTTTGAACACCCCTACTTAGAGCCGCTTTAGAGCAAAAATGCACAAAATTGGTGGGATAGCTGTTTTTAGAGCCGCTTTTTAATATTTAACTGCAATTTGAAAAAACTTTTAAAAAGAATGACTTATTTCCCTGTTCGGAAATAATTTAGCTTTATGCAATAATTTATAGCCACACAAAATATACGTATTTTATTCACAACTACTAATTTAAACTAGCATTGTGTTCAGGGGCGTTATTGGTATGAGCTTGGTCCGATGGGCCGACCCAGTCCATCGCAATTCAATAGGGTTGGGCTAAAAAATTTGGAGCTCGCTTAAAAATGGGCTTTTAGGTCCGGCCCGAGTAAGCCCCTAGATTAGGACTGTCTATAGGGAGGGCATTGGTTCTTAAGGGTTAAGGATACTAGGACTATAAGGATAAGGGGAGGGTTCCTTAAGGGTACTTTTCTTAATGAGATTTAAGGGTACGGAGTATGGGTATTGTTACTAGTATCCTACCAGTACCCCTACCGGTCTTAAGGGTGCGGTACTTAAGGGTGTGACACCGGTACTTAGAGGTAATTTTAAATTAAAAATATTCACCACTTTTATTTCAATACTTATTAAAATAAAATTACAATTTACGAAATTTTTCAGTAACTTCTATTGGTTCTTCGGTTGAAATTGATAGTACTTGTTCTTTTGCGTTCCTGCTGTCTCCAATAGATGGTATTTCACTACAGGCATCGTCGTCTTCTTGAATTATTTCTGAAATTCCAAAGCTTCTTTTCTTCCAGTATTTCAACAAGTATTCCTTTCTTTCATCATCACAAACATTATTTCTAACAGTCGTTCTAGGCAGAGGCGGACCTATGTTGTCCCGACCCGAATTTTCCACCATCGGGACCATGATGGCGCATAACATTGAAGCCGCTAGGCAAGCTAACATTTCTGATTAACTACCTTATTTATTTATCTTTAACAGTTTTACCAGATTTTATAATAAAACCACAGAATATAAAATACGATGTGATATGATTTAACAACTTGATACGATACTAATACGAAATCCAGAACCAAAGTACTCCCAGAACAGGTGTCACAATCTCACAGACTGTCTATGATTACTACAAATAGAAGTCTGAACGAAATACAAATACACATCTGTCTCAGGAGTAAATAAGAACAGAATATAAATGAAATGGGAGGGGACGCCAAGGCTTGCGGACGCCTGCAGGACTACCTCGGAATCTTCGCTGGACTGAAGGCAGCAACCCTGATCTAAGGCATGAAGAGTCTAGTATCGGGATCTACACAAAAGTGCAGAGTGTAGCATCAGTACTACCGACCCCATGTACTGAGTAAGTGCCGAGCCTAACCTCGGCGAAGTAGTGACGAGGCTAGGACACGAAAACCAAAATCAACTTGTACAGTTTAACAGTATACGAAGAAAAATAATAACAACGAGAAATAAGTAGTTGAGCATAAAGGAAAGAGGAACATGTTGAGGGGAGGAAATATAAAATAATGGAAATAACGATATAAAGCACAAATTAGGTATCAATTTAAGCAACAGAAATAGTAATACAAAAACAAGTGCACGACATCACCCTTCGTGCTTTTACTCTCGTCCTCACCATCAGAATCAATATATTCAGCACGGCATCACCCTTCGTGCTTTTACTTCACATAATCATGGCACGGCATTATCCTTCATGCATTATCACTCATGTCATGGCACAGCATCACCCTTCGTGCTTTTACAATCACAATATCGGCACGGCATCACCCTTCGTGCATTAACATTCACTCACAATCCAACGCACGACATCATTGTTTAACCAAAGAATTAGACCCTTTGACTAAAGCTTGTTTTTAAAATGAATACGGGTTACTTAATCAAAGTAATGAAGAAAAATTAATAATAGACAGTATTGCAGAAATAAAGATCGAAGTTAATTGTATTCGAGAATCAGATGCCTTTACAAGCTGTATTCCCCTCCCTTATATAGGAGATTCTTACAATGTATGAATCTTGCTATGGTTACTCATTAATGACTAATTATGACATTAATGAGGCGTTAGAAAGGATAATGGTAATTGGGGTTCGGTTACATAACATTCGAGTAATCAATTGTGGGTCTTTGAATCTGCCCGTAGCTTTGTCTAGGCTCATTCTGACCATGCCTCTCTCCCGTTTTGATCAAGTTAAGTTTTCCGTAGCTGAAAAGCTCGTGGGTTTACTGAATCGTGCCTCTTTGCANCCCCCACTTACCATATATTTAACGATTAATATTTGGTAAGTGGATATTCATTTATGGCGGGAATATTTTGCCGCCGCTTTTCCTTGAATCATTGTATCCTTCTCTGGACCATAGGCATCGTTGTCACTTCCATTTAATGCTCATACCACGTGTCCTTTTTGGATTGGTTCTACATTTACTCGGCACCTTTTAGGGCTTTTTGTGGCTGTGCCAGTCCTGAAGTGACATATTCAATTATGACTTTTCATCATTATTTTCCCTTTTCTTCATGTTTGACGGTTGTCTTCAAGTATAAATACATGTTTTCTTTTCTTTGCTTCCACGAAACACTTTTCTAACTTTGTCTTTTGTAAAGAACTTTCTTCTTTGCCTTTGTAAATATGTCTTCTTCAAACCAACCTCAAAGAGTAATAGATATTGAGAGTTTAACGCTATCTTCTGGTCTGACTAGGAGTTGGAGGGGTGGTAGACTTAGAAGTCTAGGATCCACTCCTTCGAGGGGCTCCTCTTCTTCTCAGATAGTTCCCCCTCCTTCCACTAGATCTCCAGTTTCTCCAAGATTTAGGGTTTCTTGGTCTTTGTCTAGAGGTAGAGGTGAACGCCTTCGTGAGCCTGGAGTCGATGAAATTGTCCCTGTTGAGTTTGTTTTGCTTGGGATAGTCAAGTTCTAGTAGATCAATCTTCTTCTCTTGATAGTGTCGAAAGATATCCAACCCTTATAATTGAGGGTCAGATTTCCCTTGTTCATAGGGAGTGCTTTTGGAGGTCTGACTTTCCTGTCTATATTCCGAATAGTAATCAAAGAATAACGTCTTACAAGAGGGGATATTCTTTTTTTTATATGTATCCTTTCACTTTAGGGTTTAGACCCCCCATTGACCCAGTTATAATTGAGTTTTGCCGTTTTTTCAATATCTGCTTAGGACAAGTTGGCCCGCTTGTGTGGCGAGTTGTCGCATGTCTTAGGAGTTTGGCTTCTTTAGCCTCGGTTCCTTTTACCTTCAACCATCTTATTCACCTCTACTCTCCTACCTTATTTCGTGAAGGGGTTTTTACTCTGACTGCTAGAAGCAAAAGAGTGCTGGTAACCCCTGGAGACGATAAGGATAGGGGCTGGTACCTCCGGTATGTTGTTGTACCCACTGTTGGTTTAGTGGGTGAAGAAAATCTTCCCTTCACTGAGAAGTGGTATCGCGCACGTGAGTATGCTTTAGCTCACATTTACTTTTTCTTATTTTGACTTGAGATGTTTTATTAACACCGTATCTGTTTTTTTTCTTCTCTCAGCAATCATGAATTCTGTTGAGAATGTCTCCGGTATTCGTGATTGGGTAGAAAAATTGTTATCTGTTGCTCCTTCAGAAGAGAGATCTTGGAAGTACCTCGCTGGGAGGTATGGTAAGTAAAGATCCACGGTACGTGAAGTTTTTGTTCTTGCTTCTTTCCTTACTCGAGTCCTTTTTTTTTGTTTAACTTTTTTCCCTTTTTAATAGGGTTCTCTGCTCGTGGGGTGTCTGCTTCATCTAACCCGAAGATGTCCTTGGATCAGGTCCAGGAAATTATTGTTGGTTCATCTTCCTCGAAGAGGAAGATTAGTGAGTCTCATTCCGTAGAAGAGGAAGAAGAGGGTGCTTTAGTGCACAGGCCACAAAGAAGGCGAATAGTTTTAAATCATGAGCTTATAGCCTCAACCTTGCCTTCCGTGTATGTGATTGAGCCCTCTATCCTTGATGATGTTTCACATTCCCCTATTCATGAAGGTGTTGATCTTGCTCTTAGCGACGTCCCTTTGGCTGTTGTCTTTCCTGCTTCTTTGAGAGAAGCTGTTTCTTCTGTTCCTTTGGCTATTTTAACTTCTGATGTTGCTTTGCCTGTAACTTCTTCAACTTTTCAACTCACTGTGCCTGCTGCTTTGCCCATGGCTTCTCCAGATCCTCAACCTTCCGTGCCTATTATTGTTCCATCTCTGCCTGCTTCCATGCCTTCCGTTAGGGAAGTAGGGTCTTCCAGCAGAGAGATGCGGCAGGTGGTAATAGAGATTCCAACTGAGGGGAACCTTTTCAAGAAAACAGGTGAGCCTGAAGTGTGGCTCAAGCCTTTGATAGGTCCATTTGAGAAAGCAAAGTTGGTCAGCCATGGTGCTCTTACATGGGCCAATGAGGTCGTGCATACTTCTTTGAAGGTATGGTGCAAGTTATCCTCTTTCACTCTCGTATATGAGATTTACCATATTTGACTGGTTTATTTCTTGTAGATTAACCTTATAGTCATGGAGCTTATGAAGAGGATTTCAAACACGGACAAGAGACAAAAGAGTGGCAGGCCGATGTTGATAATTGGAGAGCACAGTATGATAGCCTAAGGATTGACATGGATGCTTTAGAAGAGGAAAGGAGTACCTTAAAGTGGTAGATGAGACTCATGGCAGCAGAACTGGAAGTGGAGAGGGCTTATTGCAGTCAAGCTGATAAAGATAAGAGTGTTCTGGAGTCTTCGTTCGCGGAGCAGCTGTCCCGTGCCTCAGAGGAGATTAGAGACTTGAAGAACTTGTTGGGGCAGAAGGAGGAATACTCAGGCGAGCTCGTGCAATCCCTCACTCATACTCAAGAAGACATTCGTAGGGCTTTAGACAAAGCTCAAACTTTAGAGGAGTCGATTGTTCCATTAAGGGCCGTCCATGAAGCTACGGAAGCGGAGAAGGACGGATTGAGAGCTGAGCTTCAAGTATGGGCAAAGGATTATGAAGATTTGGAAGAGGTGGCTGCTGTCGATATGAGCTGGGTGTATATGAATTCTCGCCTTGCATTGATGGAAATGAATCAAGAGGGTTTTGACCTTAGTGCTGAAATAGCCAAAACTAAGGAAGTAATGGAGAAAGCTCAACAAGGTCATAACCTCTCTTCACCTAATGGTGATATTCCAGCCGCTCATGCCTCTTCATCCCCAGTTGCTCCCGCTCCTTCTGCCCCTGAAGTCAACCTCTCTCTTGAAAAGATTTAGTTGGTTTATCCCCTTTTTTTTTTCTTTTTCTTTGTATCAATTGGTGGTTACCCCCAGTCCCATCGGGGGTAAATTTGGATTTCCTTTAAGTCCCCAAATGACAACTTAGGGGCACCACAATGTATATAAAAAATTTATACGGCTAAGTATAAGTTAATACTTAGTTTTAGCCGTTTTAATATATAAATGTTAGTTCGACTTTTGTTGAGTTTCTGTTTCACTCTTTAAGTCTTTTGCATGCTTCATTTTTCGAGGTTTTAGTTTTACCTTCGAGTTTTGCATGGGGAATGCTTTAGACTACTCGTACCTTTTTTGTAATAGGCACGGTGTCATATCAAATGTGTGCCTTTTTGTAGTAGGCATAGTTTATGGAAGAGGGCCCTTTATAATTGACATGAAGAAGACGTCTCAACTTCATGATAATGCAATAGAGTGATAGGAATTTTACACATGTTTAAGAATGTTTCCAAGGAAAGTTTTTTGTTTGAACTTCCATGACATTTTACATGTGTTTGGTTTTCGTCTAAAACTCATGTTTGCAACTGTTTTTGTTTAACATATTTGATATACTCTTGTATTTCGTAATTGTTGTTCATAGGTAATAATTTTTCAATATTAATACAAGGAAACAACTGTTTTTACTAGTAACAATTTTTATAAAGATTGGGGTTTTTACCCGCAACTGTTTTGGAAACAGTTTTCTAATAAGTACGAGGGAAATGTTTTCTTATTCGTAACTGTTTTTATTTGATAACAGTTTCTTGAACAAATACAAGGATTTAGATCTTTCATCCATAACTGTTTTATTCGAGAACAGTTTTTTGAATGAGTATATTGATGATGATCTTTTACCCCTAACTGTTTTTGTTACAACAGTTTTGAATAAGTATAAAGATGTACATTTCTTTCTCGTGACTAATATTTTGCCGTTCAACCTGAATATGTTCGAAGGTTTTTGCTTTTTGCATTAGGCTTTGTATTTGGATGGCTCTTTTGATTTCTTTCGATTCTGCTCGTGTCACTTGTCTCGTTGGGTAGATGGGTCTTCAGGCTCGAGCTTTTGACTTTCTGATAGTCTTCTTTGCTTCGTCTTAGCCTTCCATACTGTATAGTCCCCCAAGTGTTTGAGCTTTGAAGAATGAAATCTCGAGCACTTGATTATTCCTTCCTTGTGGTCCTTTTCCTAAAAAGGAAAAACATTCCGGACTCGAAGGTATATAGGTGTTTAGATGATGACTGCTTAACCCTTTTAAAACGTCCATCAGAAAGTGTAACCCTAGAACGGAAATTGTGTTATTTCCTCGCGTCTTTGTAGGTCTAATATCATCATCTGGTGATGGGTTAGCTTTGTGCCTATCATCTAAAAAAGTTAGTAAAATTTTTAAATGTTCAAAATAAAATCGAACGTGTGATACCTGACGGGTATTCTTTTCTTTTGGAAGTAATACTTCTTTAGATGGATGGCGTTCCAGCTTGTTGGTAGAACTCTGTCGTCCATAGCTTCCAACTCATAGGCGTCTTTCCCAGCTATGCCTCGAATTTTGTAAGGTCCTTCCCAGTTTTGATTTGGCTTTCCTGCACCTGCTTCTTTCGTTGATTGAAAGACTTTGTTGAGGACGAAGTCCCCAATATTAAAGTACCTGAGATGAGCTTTACGGTTGTAATAATGCTCTATGATTTTTTTGAGCTGTCATCCGTATCAATGCTGCTTCTCTCCGTGGTTCGAGCAGGTCCAGGTTGGTCCTTAATTCGTCGTCATTTTCACCTTCCATGGCTTTTGAGAACCTTATGCTTGGTTCTCCAATCTCCACGGGTATTAAGGCTTCTGAGCCACAAACAATTGCGAACGGAGTTTCTCCCGTGGCTATCTTTGAAGTTGTTCTGTATGCCCATAGTACCGCTGGTAACTCATCAGGCCAATTTCCTTTGGATTTATCCAGCCGCTTCTTTAGATTGTTGATGATGACCTTATTTGTTGACTCATCTTGACCATTAGCCACGGGGTGATACGGCATTGAAGTGATCTGCTTGATTTGCCAACTTTCGAAG
This sequence comes from Nicotiana knightiana, assembly GCA_005239525.1. Classification (NCBI taxonomy): domain Eukaryota; kingdom Viridiplantae; phylum Streptophyta; class Magnoliopsida; order Solanales; family Solanaceae; genus Nicotiana; species Nicotiana knightiana. The sequence goes on along the minus strand of ML390118.1, from coordinate 40 downwards.
AATTCTGCGATTTGCGAGCCTATGAATTGTGGGCCATTAT
>ML390117.1:0-33007 GCA_005239525.1 Nicotiana knightiana | reverse complement strand
TGGATTAGAAATAACGATACCTCGGGTGCAATCTAAAGTGAACTGTAATGAAATCTAGCTAGCGTAACTTGAGAGAGTGCGTCTAGTAAATTATCATAATTACTTGAGAGAGATTTATGGTAGATAGAGAGTTCATCATTGATTGAGACGATTGATTAAGCTATAAGAAGTATTAGAGAAAGAATTCACCAACGGGGGAAACCATCACCTTAGACCTTTAATATTATTGTTTACACTAAATTGTTAGATTAATTACTAGTTGATTATTTTGTTAGTAGAATTAGTTAAACAACACAACTTGATATTCAAAAGTCTTGAGAAACTTGATTAAACACCAGTTTAGTATTTCATAAACTCAATTGATACGTTCAATTCTCCGTGGGATCGACTTTGGGCTTAATACCCCAGATTTATATTTGCAACGCCCGTTTAGTCTTTATAGAATACATAGTTGAGCGTGATCAATTCGCATTGGCTGAAGATGGAACATTATACAAGAGGATATTCGATGGACCGTTGGCAGTATGCTTGGGACCAGGAGACACCGATTATGTCCTACAAGAAGTTCATGAGGGTACTTGCGGGAACCACTCCGGTGCCGAATCACTAGTTCACAAAGTCATCAGAGCGGGATACTATTGGGCCAATATGGAGAAAGACACTAAAGAATTTGTTCGAAAATGTGATAAGTGCCAAAGGTATGCACCGATGATTCACCAACCCGAAGAGAAACTTCATTCAGTCTTATCCCCATGGCCATTCATGAAATGGAGAATGGATATCATTGGCCCTCTGCCATCGGCCCTAGGTAAAGCTAAATTCATTTTATATATGACTGACTATTTCTCTAAGTGGGTTGAAGCACGGGCCTTCGAGAAAGTCAGAGAAAAAGAAGTTATAGACTTCATCTGGGATCACATCATATGTCGATTCGGGATACCTGCCGAAATCTTATATGATAATGGAAAATAATTCATCGGCAGTAAAATAATAAAGTTTCTAGAAGATCACAAAATAAAATGAATCCTATCAACACCGTATCATCCTAGTGGAAACGGATAGGCCGAATCGACAAACAAGACCATAATTCAGAATCTAAAGAAAATATTGAACGAGTCCAAGGAAACACAGAGAGAAATTTTACCCGAAGTCCTTTGGGCATATCGAACAACGTCAAATTATAGTACGGGGGCAACACCGTTCTCCTTAGCATATGGCGCCGAAGCCTTGATCCCCGTCAAAGTTGGGGAACACGACGTCATGTCTCGGTACACAATAGAAGAGTCAAATCACGAGGCTATGAATACGAGCCTCAAGCTCCTAGACGAAAAATAGGAACCTCCCTCTTCCGATTGACCGCACAAAAACAACGCATCGAAAGGTATTATAATTGAACGACCAACCTTCGCCATTTCAGAATCGGGGACTTAGTTCTAAGAAAGTCACCCTCAATACTCGAAACCCTAACGAAGGAAAACTCGGTCCAAATTAGAAGGACCGTATCAGGCTGTCGACATCGTCGGAAAGGGATCCGACAATCTTGAAACGATAAACAGAGAACAACTACACAATAATTGGAACATATTGTCACGCCCCGAACCTGGGGGCTAGACCGGCACCTGGTGCCTCATCTATCCTTGCGTATCAATTTACGACTAAGGAACTCTGAATGTGATGCCAGACTTTAGCCATGGGCCACATTGCAAGACAACTGCGAATGTTGACTCATTATCAATATAAAGCTGGGCCGACAAGGCCATCATAACTACTACAACTGGAAAACCAACAAAATATACATAAAAGGCCTACCAGCCCAACATACTGCACTAACTGACAGGATATGTCTACAAGCCTCTACTGGTGGATATACTGTGATCGGAACAACTCCCCGACCTACTCATAACATACATACATATATACACAAGACGTACATAAAGCTCTAGACCCGGCAACTCCGAAAGGCATGGAGATTACCGGTCAAGCTAAACTCGAGAAACACTTAATGAGGAGGTCTACCCATCTATCTATCTGAACCTGGAGTAGGTAAAAATTCATATGATATTCTTGGAAAAGGTTGCACCGTACTCCCTTAGAATCACAAAATCCCGCGTTGCTACTGTGCTAAGAAATCTTAGTGGTTGAAGAAACCTCGTTGTAGTGTTATAAGTGAAGAAATCACGTCTGGTTGTAGTGATTTTTGTAGGAATACGTAGGAAATTAATAAGAATTCATGACTAAGCCATATACCACTAAAATGTGCCACATTTTCAATCATGGATAAGAGTCATAATTTAGACAAGATTTTGGTGCCACGTTAGCTTTCCTTAGTCTTTATCCCAAAGATCTCAATTAACCATCCACCACTCCTTAATCACTTATTAATTCCCCAATAACCCAATATTTAACTAATTACCCACATAATTAAGAATTATCTCAAATTACTTAAAATACTACTAACTTTTAACACACTTTATACACCTTACTATTATGGCCATGTGGTACCTTGTATGGCACTAGTCCATAAATACCGGGTATTGTAGCTCGGATCGTATTTTATCCCAAATCGACAACCTTCAACGAAACTCATTTTTTTTGATTCATTTACCCTTTATCTTTCACGGCACTTACTTATCGCTCGTTATAAATAGCATAGATGCGTATAACCTCGAGATAATCTCATCCCCGAGTCTACGACGATTAACTAAGGACGAAACTTTAACGTACGAAAATGCGAAATGTAACATCTCATTTCTGAGCTTATATCAATTTACTTATGGCGTACTTCTATGTACGAAAACGTGGGGTGTATCATCATTCCCCCATTTGGAACATTCGTCCTCGAATGTAGACAGATGCACTTATCATCCTTATAACCCATAGTTTTGCAAATATTTGATACTCTTCTTGCCATTTGGGCAACTGTTATTTGAATAAATCCAAAGGCCAGGGCATTCCCCCGTTTAGGCCTCTTTTGGGGTCGGAATCCTTCCAATCTCGTAACTATTTCTACCTTCTTTCATGCAGCCTGTACGATTCTGACCTTGTAGTGCGCATATGCGACTCATCTCTCCTTTTTCCTCCAGCTTTTAGCCAATCTCTAGACCTTACTTTGCGAACATATACAGAGCTTGACAAGATGTCCCTCTAGGCATCTACAGGTATACTGAAGTTCTTCGCTCATTACTTTGTTGAACTTACGAATATTTCTATACCTTATTTCATAGATCCGTTTATTCATCCATATGACTTTACTGCATCAAGATAGGTCAAACTATACTGTAACTCTTACTTCAATTTATCGTTGCTGAGGTCTGCTACCAAATTCTAGCTTACTCTTATTGCTTATCCTATATGTATCAATCTAAGTCCTTTAATTCTTCCTCATTACTGTTCAACTTAATAATGACGGCCTAACCTCATTTCGTGCTTTGTATTTTTTATCCATCCATTGTTGATTCACCTTAATATTGATCTACAATCTACCACTGATAACTGAAACTTCTTACGTAATACCTTGACACTAGGGCTTACGTCTCATTGGGGAACATCTGAAGTGATTAGACTGATCCACCTAGGGGCAATACCATGCTTCCATAACTGTATTTCACATTATCCCAATGTGATTCACCTTACGTGGGTATCTTAATCACGTACAATTCATGAAATCCTCTTCAAATCATTACTCAATCGAAGGCCCAAACGTCATCCTTTATCTATCACAATCACACCTTCATTGCACAACCACGACAACATTCCATCTCTTCTAAATGCTATTAGTCTTAGAATCCTTTGAGTTCATTTAGGCTATACTGAACTTTCTATAACTTAGAGAACCCATCAACCCTTCCTTAATCCCAAGAACTTATTCATTCTCGTCACCTTCTCATTCACATTTTCTTATCCTTACTCCTGTCTTCTTAAACCTTGTTGCTTACCGTACTTTAGCTTATGACCTACACATATCTATTTATACAACTTGTAACCTTCCTTCAACTTGCTTGCACCATAGATTGACTTATGTTATTCTGGAACATCAAGCGAGATATTACATCATCTCTAACTCTTCTTTGCTCTCCTGACTAGGCCTCTCAATACCTAGAGACCATAGGCTGGAAGATATACCATTGACGATGCTGCTATCATTCCTGGATACTGAACCCCGTGCTTCTATCCTTCTATTTGAAGTATGGACTATTCATAACCGTCTGCACTTGAGTGTCTCGTACGTTGTTCACCTTTACCTTAATTACCTTAAAATGTCGCATCACATCTTCTATCTCTTTCATAACCTCCCTCTCATATAGGTATAATTCACGTCCATAACTTGAAGCTCTATTATGTTTGCACCTCTGGTGTATACATAATCCGATGAGAGGTTCATAGTAACTTCTTATAAGGCTGGCACTCCTTTTACTGGCTTTCTTGCAGAGACATTATAGAATATAGTTGTATTATCTCTCTTGCATCTCTGATATTAAGAGTGATTCTGCAATATTCTCAATCATGATGTCTATAACTTTCTGGGTCCAATAAGCAGATTCCTAATTTACTTAGTTGATGTAACTCTTTAGTTTCCTCTTCCTTCTGATCAGCCTTTATGTAGGCTTAAGCTATCTTCTGATATGTGGCTCCTGGCATTTAGTTATTACTTTAGACTTTCATGGACGCTATGGAAAACCACGATAAAATTTTCTAATGATTCAATCCTTTGTCTATGACGTGGACCCAGTTCCTTCTTTTAACTTATACTGGAGTGTTCTACGGCTGATCATTAATTGAATAATTTCTTTCGTTCCATTTAAGCTTTCTTCAAATGTAAGCAATTGCTTTTCCTGGTCTTTTTCCCCCTTGTTGCGTACGTACTTAGCTTATCTGAATTCTCACGCATGCCAAAATTTTTGTGCAACTCATATGGTCTCGAATATTACTTTTGGTTTTACTCCCCGCTCATTAGCCATTGTAGGTGCCACTTTCTTTTGGAGTGCATACAATTTTGTAGTGAGACTATTGTTACACAACCATTTCCTGTTAGGTCACTGTGTTTTGGTTGAAGCCTTCTTGTTTCCTCAGTTAGTCCTTCATTGTAGTACTTAGGGAGGGGATCCTCTGACTCTTGTAAGGCTGCGAGCTTATCACATCATATGCCTGACAAAATTTTTGATGTTCTTCCTCACCTATTATTACCCATAGTTACTTATCTCCACGCCCTTGTGCTTGTAGGGTTACTTATGAACTAATATTTTGACTGACTTCCCAATGGTACTCTCTTTTATTTACGTAACACTCATACAATATCTTTATCTACCCCAACTCTTATCCAAATATTTCTCAAGGATCACGATGTCATAACTGTGAGGATGAAGTCCCCATATTGGGTTCCCTATGTTTATCCTGTACGATCTGATGACTCATCTATAACCTCCTGTTTAGCCATAACTAGGCTCTTCTTGAATCAACTACCAACTACTCGTTGGCCCATTCTCATATCAATGTTCCGCGTAATATTTCTTGTTTTATTTCCTTTGTATTAACTTACCTTTCGTATTGTCTCCTTATTTATCAATAACATCCCGGACAGGAACCCTTACTTCCTTTCCTTGACGTCGCATTTGCATAATGTTCTGGAATCGTAGCTTATCTGTAGGCTTTGAATAACTGCAATCTCATCCCTTTCTCATTTTTATATCATTCTTCTTTTACCATTCCATAATTATTAGAACCGCTTAACTCTTACTTAATGCCACATCACTCCATATTCCCCCTTTAGGGGAGTACTAAGAGTTGGAGCTATGACAATCTACCTATAGATGTTTTACCTTTTCATCTTTGGCGTCCTTTCACATCATTGATGACCCTTTCTCTCCCTGCGGTAATCCTTCTGTACTAAGGATAATAAATTTCCTTACTCGCGAGGGTGATACTTAGTGTAACTGGCACGTACAGTCCCTTAAGCTTAACTTTGCTCGCTTTGCTTACTTTAGGGAAGCATCTTCCTGAATAACCATTCTCTGAATTTCTCATGAATCTTCTTCTGTGGTCCATTCTATTATTGCCGGAACGCAATCTGAAATTCTCATGATGTCGACCATTATCAACTTACTCAGTCCCTAATTCATGTTTAGCTTATCTTGTTCACCAGCCCATACTGATTTCTAGTACTCTCGTGTCTAACTTTTCCTTCTGGTAGTCGCGTTGGAGTCACGAACTTATTTCTCGAAATGAGGATGTGATTGTATGACCTATACACTTTTGTTGTCATAAGGACCATCACCTCTCATCTCTTTCTTTATTTGACTATAGATTTTGTAACATTCTACCGTTGCCATCCATGTATCACATCTCACTCATAATGCTTCATTATCCCTCTTCATCTTGCTTCTTCTGCTTGTTGAAACTTGTATTTATCTTTTGAATCTCTCATTGTCTTTCACCATAAAGGTGGATAGGTATTGTTGCCTCAAGGTTCCTTATCAAGAGACTTACACGTCTTAGTACACACATGATCTACTGAAGACCTTACATTTACATATCATAAGAATCATGAAAAATCGAGTCCCTCTAACTCAACTCTTCCATATCTACATTCAATATCGTACCAACTATCTTTCTGAATGTAGGTATCGTCTTATTACGAATAAAATAAAAGTTAGGAATTTGAATTCTTACAACTGAGCTTTACCACACGATCTAGAGTAAGAAGAAAGAGTGACAGTCCTAAATGCCCTGTAGCCTCCTGCTTATAAGTGTGGTGCATAACACACCCATAAACAAGACTCTACTAGACACGGCTTGTAGACTCCCTAGGACGGAACTGCTCTGATACAAATTTTGTCACGCCCCGAACCTGGGGGAGAGACTGGCACTCAGTGCCTCATCTACTTGCATACCAACTTGCGACTAAGGAACTCTGAATGTGATGTCAGACTTTGGCCATGGGCCACATTGCAAGACAACTGCGAATGTTGACTAATTATCAATATAAAGCTGGACTGACAAGGCCTTCATAACTGCTACAGCTTGCAAACCAACAAAATATACATAAAAGGCCTACCAGTCCAACATACTGCACTAACTTACATGATATGTCTACAACCTTCTACTGGTGGATATATTGTGATCGGAACAGCTCCCCGACCTATTCATAACATATATACATATATACACAAGATGTACATAAAGTTCTAGACCCGACAACTCCGAAAGGCATGGAGCTTACCGGTCAAGCTAAACTTGGGCAACACTTAATGAGGAGGTCTACCCGTCTGTCTGTCTGAACCTGGAGTAGGTAAAAATCCGTATGATATTCTTGGAAAATGTTGCACCGTACTCCCTTAGAATCACAAAATCCCACGTTGCTACTGTGCTAAGAAATCTTATTGGTTGAGGAAACTTTGTTGCAGTGTTAGAAGTGAAGAAATAACGTCTGGTTGTGGTGCTTTTTGTAGGAATCTGTAGGAAATTAATAAGAATTCATGTTGGCTAAGGTGCAAAGAAAATTTTCGGTTTGAACTCTTGAATTCTTGCGTGAATCTCCATTGCCTATCAATTTGATTGAATATCTTTCTTTTGAATTAGATAAGTTTTGGTCTTTTAAAATGGAATGACTAAGCTAAGACATATACTACTAAAATTGTCTTTAAATGGTATGACAACCACATACCACTAAAATGTGCCACATTTTCAATCATCGATAAGAGTCATAATTTAGACAAGATTTTGTTGCCACGTTAGCTTTCCTTAGTCTTTATCCCAAAGATCTCAATTAAACATCCACCACTCCTTAATAACTTATTATCCCCACAAACCCAATATTTAACTAATTACCCACATAATTAAGAATTATCTCAAATTACTTAAAATACTACTCACTTTTAACACACTTTATACACCTTACTATTCTGGCCATGTGGTACCTTGTATGACACTAGTCCATAAATACCGGGCATTGTAGCTCGGATCGTATTTTATCCCAAATCGACAACCTTCAGTGAAACTCATTTTCTTTGATTCGTTTACCCTTTATCCTTCATGACACTTACTTATCGCTCGTTATAAATAGCATAGATGCGTATAACCTCGAGAAAATCTCATCCCCGAGTCTACGACGATTAACTAAGGATGAAACTTTTACGTATGAAAATGCGGATTGTAACATCTCATTTCCGAGAATATATCAATTTACTTATGTCTTACTTCCATGTACGAAAACATGGGGTGTAACACATATCACTCCTCAAACGGTATTATTGTTGAGGTATGACCTTCTCCTTTTCCATTTACATTTTATACTAACTTATTTCAGGTGTTCGAGCGAAGGCATTGAAGTTATCTCCAAGAATTAAGTTATTAAATCTTAAAGCACGCATTGCACTCTTTTTCCCTTCAACCGGTTTTTATCCCAAGTGGGTTTTTCCGGTAAGGTTTTTAACGAGGCAACCATTGTTCGTGCTAACTTAGAGTATCTGAGGCTTCTTTAAAATCAACCTCGAATACTGGGGGAATCACCCTTGGATGTTATGTTTTCAAGGAAAATACTTCATGACAACAGGGGCTCGATAGAAAAATTTTGTAAAGGACCAAACGGTTGAATGAACCGTGTCCACATAGATCGCTCGAACACTAGTGGAAAAACATATACGCATGTATGAACTATTGAAAGAAGTATTTTTTATTACCAAATGTCCCGTGCCTTAATGAAATTTCTATTTTACAAGTTCCATACTTATGATTTTTTGTGGAAACTGGCTCAAGGGATGAGCGCAACTAAACTTCGAACGATCAACCTCGTACTCGGGGACTGCTGTCAAAAAATTGACATGTTCGAACTATTAAACTTCGAGAGCATAAGACCTCAAAGTGGCAACCCTTGATTTTATAGGCCACGACCACCCTACTCGGGGACTAACACTTTGAAAAAATTCAAAGTATAATTGGGAAAATAAGCCCTAGAGGCAGACACCAAGGCTATAGCCAAACTAACGCAGCTCGGAGACGCATCCGAATTCTGCAATAAAAATAGGCCTTCGAATTCTTTTGTAAACCGTTAAAAAAATTCTACCCTCGGCAAGATAACCAAAGGGTTTTGTTAATATCGGTCCTCGAAAAACCTTAAGAGGTGTCAAAATGTTCGAACCTTCGAACAAATACAAACTTCTGCTATGGAATAAAAAGCAAAGGGTTCTGATAGTATTAGATCCCGAAAAAACCCAACGGGTACAAACTTACTTCATGCTAAGGCATAACAAATTCCTATATGTTTAATTTTTTTAAGATGAAAAGGGGAAAAATCCATTCTTTTGAGGCCATATCGGCCCGATTCAAGAGCCTAAGGGCCATTATATTTTCAAGTGTCCATCCTCATTCAACTAAAACCTAAGGGTCTTACTACTTCGAGTTCGAGCAAAAGCTCACTAAATTACAAAGGCAATATTAGTTTGGTTTCGGCCAAGTTGGCTAAAATCCGAAGTCTCAAACATAGTTTTCACGAGACATGAAAACTTGTCACTAGGCACAAAGAAAATCAAAATTTTCACAAGTCAAAAATTGAGACGAAATTCAAAGAAGAAAGATTTTTATATATACGAATGCAGATATTTACAGAGGACCAGCCAGGGTCCTTCACAAAAAAGAAAGGAAAATACAAAGATCCTAACTATTTTTCGAGGGTGACTCCTTCCTCGAGGGCAGCTTCTTCCTTGGGTCCCTCATTATCTTCAAACCCACTCTTGCTGCCGTCATCATCTTCATCGTCATCAGAGGAAGAAGCCAGTAGCCTAGCATCGGCTTCATGCTCCTTTGCCTTTGCTATCTCTTCGGAAAGGTCAAAACCTCGGGCGTGGATCTCCTCGAGGGTCTCTCTCCGGGATTGACATTTGGAAAGCTCGATAACCCAATGTGCTCGATCGGTAGCCTCCCTCACTTGAGTTTGCAACGCTTCGGTATCAGCCATATATGGCCACCATCTTATCAGCCTCGGCCTCAACTTGGGACTTTGCAAGTTCATTAACCTGCTGAGCTTCGAGCTCTTCGATCCTCTTAGCTTGAGCCGAGCACTTTTCCTACGTACTTCAAAGTCGGGATTCAATTGACGATAAATGGGCCAGGGTAGTCTCTTTCTCAGCAGAAAGATGGTCCATGCCTTCCTTCCACTCATAGGAGTGTTATTTCACTCGGTCGACCTCCTCCCGGAATAGCTTGATCCTCTCGATCTCTTGCTGCAGTTGTGATAGTGAAATGTTAGCCTCCGTTCCAGAATCAAGTCCATGGTTTTTTTAGAAGTGTCATTACCTGCTCGTCCATCTTGGGATGCTCCTTACGAGATTTAGCCAGATCAGCTCGGAGGTCCTTAATATCCTCGTCTTTCTGCCCACAGTGAAGCTTGAGAGCATTCCTCTCCTCTGAAAGCCTTTGAAGATCGGACTCACACTGGCTCAATTAGGCCTGGTACTTAGAGAAAGCCTGTAAAGAGAGGTAAAAGAGTTAGACAAAAAATGAAAGAATGCTACATCAACAAAAGAACTTGGACTTACTCGGTTCAGAAGACGTTGGGACTCTTGGAAGAGGTTGGATGCATCATTGAGGTTTAAGGCATCCTCAACCCCGGTAAAGCAGTCGTGAAAAGGATCCTCCTCAGCAGGGACTCCGCCTACTTCTGGAGTCTCCAAAGCCTGAGCATCCCGTATAGCATCTTCAGAGTAGGCAGGAAGGGATGGTGAGTGACCTGCTGTCATTGCCCCAAGTGAGTCACCCGGGGATCTCTTTTTAACTTGAGGGGTCTCGGGACTAGCCCCCTCAGATAAACTCGCTGTTGAATGATAAGAAGCTTCGACCTCGGACGACTCGGGGACTTTGCTCGAATACTTCTCCAAGGCTTCCTCAGCATGAGGCGGGGCCTCACTAGTCGCCACCGATTCAGTGGCCTTGGAGGTCTCGATGGATCTTCCTCATTAGACGGAGGCCTCAAGGCCGCATCCTTGCTTAGGCCTGCACAAGAAGAAGTTAAGTAAGTGAAAAGAAATATTGCCAATGCATCATATATGTGAAATAGGAAACTTACCATGGTTCTTTTCCTCCCATCGGCTTTTTTCCAAATCACGCCAGCAGCGTTCAACGTAAGTAGAGGTCGAAGCCAACTTTTGGACCCAATTCTCGAGGTCGGGGATCACTCGAGGAATTCAAACTACCACTGTATGACAAAAGAAAACATTAGATAAAATAGAAAAATAGAAAGAAGCATGGAAATCGACAAGCGAAATAACACTTACTTTTCGAGTTTCATTTCTCGGGAAATGGTATATTCTCCTTCAAGAAGAGATCGGAGGTGCTCACCTGAACAAATCGTCCTGTCCATCCTCGTTCTTTGTCCTTGTCAATGCTTGAGAACAACACCTTAATTTCCCGACATTGCAGCTTGATCAACCCCCCGAAAGATACGAGGGTTGTATAACCTGATGAGGTGATCGAGGGTGAATAGAAACCCCTCGGCTTTGCTTGTGAAGAGCCGGAGAATGATCTCTATGCACCAAAAGGAGGGGTGTATTTGACATAAAGTCACCTGGTATTGACCACACAAGTCAATGATGATTGGATCGAGAGGGCCCCACGTGAAAGGGTAAGTGTAAACACTTAGGTACCCTTCCACGTGGGTAGTAATGCTCTCTTCAGGGGATGGGATCTTTACCAATTTGTCCCCCAGTTGCAATCCCTCTTGATTTGCTCGAGATACCCTACGGTTATCGAGCATATGTATCTCGATACATGCTCACACCGACCAGGGACTGATGGAGGTTTCTCGATTTTGAAGTCAGATTTAAGAACACATGGGTCGGGAACACACTCCTCAGGCAGCGGATCCACCGACGTTTTATCGTCGGCCGACCGTGAAGAAGAAGAGTAAGATTTTTCTTTTGTGGAACCGTTTTAGATGTTTTCGCCATTGTATGAGTTGAAGAAAGAAGAAGATAGTAAAGTTTGGTGGTTTGAGGCTAGCGGTAAAAACCTAAGTAGTAGTAAAAAAGAAGAAATTGGGAGAGATAAAAGCTTAGAAGAACAGATGAAGGTGAAGGTAAATTTTGATTCAACAAGAAGGAGGCCTATTTATGGATTTACGGTGACGGTTCAATGACATTAGTGGCCGACCGCCAACTGACGCTCATTAATGGTTTGGGGAACTTTACCGACGGGACATTTCAGTTACTTCCGTCGCTTACTTCACGGGGATGACATCATAATTCATCAAGGCCGGTAAGAATCGAAGGTTCAGTTCGTTTCTTCTCACTACGCTCCAAAAAACAAGGGGACTATCTGTATATGGTAGAAATCAGGGCCACCCGATTTTGGTATTTGATCGAGATTGGAACGTTGCATCGAAGAGCTGAGGCATTGAGTTAGTGATCGAAGTCTCTTTCTAGATAGAGGTCGGTAGCAATCAAAGCCAAGGGACATAGATTCCAAGTAACATCAGGGATATCTTAGTAACGGCAAAGCGGGATATCCGTGATTGGTCGAGGATTGTGGCGTGAATCTCGGAACTGATTAAATCAGAAGCGGTTAATTAGGTGATTATACGATTTCCTTCTGTAATGAGAGTTATACCATAAGTAGAATTCCTCTACTATATAAAGAGAATTTCTAATAATTTGTAAGGATGATCATTGACTGAGAAAAAAGCAATACAACTCTTCCTTTCTTACTTGTGTTATTATTCATCAGTTTATTCCGTCTTTACTATTCTTGCACTTATCAGTTTGTGGGCATCTTGACTTGAGGCTGAAGCTCCGTTTGAACATTGGTTTGATTCATTTATAGTTTAATTTTGTCATTTACTTTCATATTTATCAGTTGGTATTGAGTCAAATCACATATCCTTAAAATCACTATATAAGTCTAATTGTTATCCAAACTTTAGGGTAAACAAGTATAGATACAGATATATAGATTATAATTTATGAGTATTCATAGTATGTGTCACGATCAAAACATCGAAGGTTGTGACCGTCATTTAACGGGTATCTACCTCACTAAGCGAATCAGCGTCTTACTAACGGAACACCAAGAGTAGAAAGAAGAAGAAAATAGCAGATTTGGGTTCCATGACGACACACCATGCCAATAGGAATGGCAAGTGGTGTGGGGCGGGGAGGGGTATGCCTTAACCCGCAAAATTTCAATCCGCCATGTCCCCGCCCCGCATAGCACTTTACCCGCGTCCACCCGCCCTGCCCCGGTCCCAAAATTTTCCTTTTTTTAAAAATTTGTCTTATTTTTATAATTATTTATTTTTGCTAAATTCTATGTTAATCTGAATCTTTCCCTTTTAACGATAAGCATACAGAAGCTAAACACTAAGATAGAGCATTAATAACAATATCTTTTGATATTCAGGTTTTCTTTTTTTCTTTTTTTCTTTATAATTTACTTAAGTATTTGTGAATTAAAGCTGGATTTTGTTACTATTTGCAAGAAGGATAAATAGAAAAAATTGAAAGTTTTCACCGAAATTGGAAGCTAAATCCAAGTAACAGAATAAACCAAATTAAATTCTTAATGGAATAATTGTTGTGAAGTTAAGCCTACATGTTTAGGTGATAAAACGATTTCAAGACTTAATATGATCTGACTTCTATATAAAGGATTTGAATCTTCTGCATTCTATTACTGATAGAGAGCTCCAAGCTTCTGTCTTTAGAGGTGGAGCCGAGAGGGAAACATCAAAGGCTGAAGAGAATTAGTCACAAAGTCACAAACCCTCACCTGCATCACACAGATTTTAAAAAAATTTATTTTGTCCCGTCTCGCACTCGCACCGTCCCATTGCCATCCAAATATGCCAGGAACTAAGGGCAGTTTTGAGTGTCCTGCAAGTGCTCCGTGGCAGAAGGTGTTGGTAACTAAAGGGAAATTTCTGACACATTGACTGTTCTTGTGACTAGAAACATCTTGTTGGTGTGGACGGGACACAATTATATGAAGGAAAGATGACTATCTTGTCTCACTGATAGTTAAGATGTTGTTTACCGTAAAATGATACAGTTAAATTTATAACATGGTTTATAGAAAAGTGAATCGATTTGATCCCAAAATGATAAATGAATTAAATAAAATGCAAGACTTGGCGGTGAAATCGAGATAAGATAGAAAATAGCCTGGTTCTGGGAGCAGAGCTTCTGAAGGTAGCAGTATGAATATCAATAAGTAAGTAATCAAATGTTATCGAGATTTTGAATAGTATATAGCATAAGTTTGTTACGAAATTCATCTCCTACAGTGGTCAATATTTATAGTTGCACTTACCAGAGTCGGATCCCTTATAATTCGAATGCATTAGCTGTACAACCATGCTAGAGTTGGATCCTTTCATCTCCATGGACGAACCCAGGTTGGCCAGCGTGTCAGCTTCTGCGTTTTCTTCCCTCAGGATGTGGGTGATTGATCATTCCCTGAATCGTGCGAGCAGAGTCTGGACTTTCACTACATATTGTTGCATGTGTTCCTCTTTGGTGTCGAAGATCACGTATACCTAATTTACTACCAATTGGGAATAACATTTGATTTCTATGACCTTGGAGTCCAGTCCCCGGACAATCTCAAGTCCTGCAATCAAAGTCTCATACTCGGCTTCATTATTAGTCAAGAGAACAGTTCTTATGTACTGCCTCAGGGTTTCTCCCGAGGGCGTGATTAGTACTACCCCGAGACCAGACCCTTTCACATTAGAAGCTCCATCCGTGAACAAGGTTCAGACTCCCGATGTCGATTCTGACACCATCACCGCTTCTTTGGTGGCCAAAGGCGATAGTCCAGAGCTGAAATCGACCACAAAGTCGACCAAAAATTGCGACTTGATCGCAATCCTGGGTTTATACTCTATGTGAAATTCACTCATTTCGTCTGCCCAATTGGCCATCCGACCTGAAACTTCAAGTTTGTGAAGGATATTATGCAGGGGAAATGTTTTCACCACGGTTATCAGATGGCATTTAAAATAAGGCCCAAGCTTACGAGCGGCAACTACGAGAGTTAAGGCTAATTTTTCGAGGTATGGATAGCGAGTTTCCACTCCCATTAAAATTTTATTAATATAATAGATAGGAGATTGTGTAGCTTCATCTTCACGGACTAAAACGACACTTACTGCTAAGTAAATCAATAATTGTTTGCCTTCCTCTGGTTTTCGATAGTAACAGAAGGATCGATAAATACCTTTTCAAATCTTTCAAAGCTTGCTGGCATTCTGGAGTCCATTCAAAGTTGTTCTTCTTTTTCAGAACTCGAAAGGCATCACATTATAGCAATATGTGCCAAAATTCATTATGAATGAAGTTTTTACCTGATCCTTCGGGTTCATTTTGGTTTGATTGTACCCGGAATAAGTATCGGGGAAACTCATCAACTCGTGCCTGGCCGTCACATCAATCATTTGATCAATGTTTGGCAATAGGAACGAGTCTTTCGGGAACATACACAATGTATTATTTTTTTTCGGGACTACTACTACATTAGCTAGCCAGTGAGAATACTCTACCTCACGAATTGAATCGATATCAAGCAGTTGAGTTATTTATTCTTTGACAGACTTGTTTCTGACCTCGGAAATAAGGCCTTTCTTCTGCCTTATCAGAGGGATATTAAGATCCAGGCTTAACATATGCACGACCACCTTTAACAGGATACCTGTCATATCCACAACAGGCGTCGAAACGCTCCCGACTCGTCCAAAACCCGATATGGACATATGCCCAAGTCAGAAATCTTCATACAAACCTGTTGGAACCTTCAAATCCTGATTCCAAGGTCGTTTACTCAAAAATCATACTTTAGTCAATTCCTCCAACTTAAGGCTTCCGAAATTAGAATTTTCTTTCCAAATCAACTCTGAACTTCCCAAAATTCGATTCCGTCCACACGTACAAGTCATAATACCAGAACTGAAGCCATGGCCTGAAACCGCCGAACGACACAGTAGAGCTCAAAATGACCGGTCGAGTCGTTACACTCTCTCCCACTTAAACATATGTTCGTCCTCGAACGTGCTAAGAACTACCCTGGAGTTACCCAAAATCACTGATTAACACCTTGTGCACCTACCCGTACTACCACAACCTAGTTGAGCAAATTAGCTCGAGCAAACTTGAAAATCCTCTCTTTTATCTAGTCATATAAGCCTTAGAACCAAATTCCAAAATCTGAAATTCTCTACCAAGTCTGTTTCCAACATACGAACGCCGTACCCATGACTATACGATGTACCAATACATGATTGTATCCTCTTACCGAATTCACACCATGCACTGCATTACTCACATGACCATAATGACATCCCCTGACAACAATAGCCGAAATCCCACAAATCTGATTCCTACAACACACCTCATGAAGCAGATAAGTCATGTTTCAGCTCTCGCAATACTGCCATGACATAAGAGATGTATAGAAACTCGCAACCACCTGCTGAAACGCAATTCATGGAGTCTCTTCTCCCGACAATAACCATTACTTCATTCTGGATTGAATAACGATATTTACTCTTTAATGTGCCTCATATAAATCTGATCGTACTAATCCCAGGTCCAATAATTTCGTCTAACCCAATACAAGCTGCTCAGGCAATAAGCCACCTCAGACACTGCCAAAAGTCTCACATATAATGACACAATGTGCCAACAAGCTACAATCTCGAATGCGATACACAAGGGAACGAACTCTGGAAAGAACTACTCAATCCACGTAACTAATTTAAATAATTAAAAAGATATTATGAACCTTCCTTAGAAAATGAGAAGCAAAACACACAATAATAGATATGGGAAACTGTACTCAACATCACACTGTTGCGGCGTGCAACCCGATCCAACCATGATACCTGTGGCGGCATGCCACCCGATCCACGCATATAATCTATAAGAAAATACTTACCGAGAAAAATGCTCAAAACTACGAAATACCCGAATATCAACCACAAGCACATGAAGTACATGATACAAATCCCGGGGAGACGATAGCGCCATACGCTACGAAACTCAAGCACAACTACGGTGAAATTAATGACTTGTATCTCGAGAGTCATCTTGCTCTCATAACACCACAAATTATGCAGGATCTCAATACGAGTGCGAATAATGAAACCACCTCACAACCCAAATGGCATAATATAGATTACATGGAATAGTTGACAACATAAATAACATCCAGTGCCCGAAGATTCCTCCATAAACAATGCTAAGCTGAAATGAACACATTGGTCCTGATATATAGAGCCCACATTCACATTTAGATCCACCCACGGACTTCAACCTGATTCTAACCATACCAAACTAGGCTAATAACCTTTCAAGGATCCACACTAACCCTTTTTCCCATGACACCCAAGAACAACCGTCAATACGGATCAAACATCCACAGTTCGCAACCAAATGAATAGAGCACCTTCCAGGCACAAACTCTCACATTAATGATATATACTCTCCATACATGTTTCAAATCTTCTATCAATCAAGTGACTATAGGTCACACTTATACCATAGGATGCGCTCCCACGACCTTCCGCACGAGGTAACAAGTCTGCACATCCATACCACCGGTCATACTAATGCTGTAAAGAAAATCAAAAATTCGGAATTCGGAACACAAAGACCCTTACACAGGACACCAATCACAGGTGACGCCAATGACAATACCAGCTTACTCTTACCACCTGAATCCATTCCTGCCCACCCAAGCTCGTAACATTCTTGTCTACAACAAACCGAAACCTTGATCCTCAACATCTAATTCCCATGTCGCTCACCGAACCTAACATGCCAATACGCGAGAATACCAAAATTCCATCATAACTCCTGAACCACTAATAGAGTAAACTCTCTAGCATATACAAACCCTTCACTTAACTCGCTTTAGGAGAGCCATTGCAACACGTGACTGAATTTCCATAAATGTATAAAATAAAAACCTCGAGTAGTGGTCTAAACCACCATAATTCTTCCGATATACTTCTACACATAATAGGCTAATATACTCGAATGCCTCCATATAAAATTACTCACGGCGGCCATCAAGCCTCGCGTGTACCGCCACAAATCACATGTATAACTTAACACGCTGAAGGAACTGATCATTTCCATTATCATGCCAATTCACCTACTACTAATCGATTCTACTTCTTCTAATTTAATCCAAACTTGCCTTAGGAGTAATAATAGCTCCATTTAGCATATAACGACCTCAAATCTGCACTCATCCCGAGTGACCTTATTTCACGAGACCATACTTTCTCTAAAACCACGAACTAACTCCTACCCTCATTATGCGCACATTCATATCTTCAACTGGTACACCCATTCTGATAATTCCTCTACAAATCCGAAGTTATTTTTCTCCCATTCCTCCAATCCTACATGATGAATGGTGATTTTACCATTTATTTAAGTTTCTTTTCTTTAGATTTTGCATCCTTTAATTATCTTATGAGGTTTTTTATGGTGTGTATTTCTAGATTTTTAGGTAAATGATTCCATGAAGACAGCTGAATTCAATTGAAGTGGAATTGAGCAAAAAAAGTAAAAAAGTGCAAAATCCTTCAGTGATTCTGCATCTGCGGAACACTGTCCATATATGCGACCTCGCATCTACGAGTTGGAAGGACGCATCTGCAGAGATGAGCTACAATGCACTAGGACCCCATATGTGGTAAGAATCCCTGCATGCGGAGTCGCTTGTGCGACTATTTGGTCCGCATCTGCGGAGAAGGGAATTCCACACAAGCATCGCATCTGCGATGGATAACCCACATCTGTGGAGATGCATTTGCGTCAACATGTCTGCATCTTCAGAGTAGGCAATCTCCTGAGTTTACACATCTGCGAAAGAAATTTCGTTTTTGCGGAGCTGCACCTGTGATGGTTTTTCCGCATGTGCGGTCAACGGGCTTCTGACATGGACATAATTGACAATTCACATTTTCTCAACTTCAAACCCACAAATACACGACCTAGCTTATTGGAAACATATTTTTGGCTTAGTTTCAATCCTTAGACTAGAGAAGACAAGTTTTTGAAGTTAGGGTTCTTGCACACACACTTGGGTCTTGAAGATTTGAACCTTTTTGTTGAGAATTTCTTACTCATTTATGCTCATTTCTTCATTTCCTTGAGTTGTATTGAATATTTAAGTGTGTAGTATTTTTTCCAACACTTGAATCTTGTTTATGGGAATATTGATATTTAAAGTGTGGATTAAATATCTTGTTGTGCTTATGTATTGAATGATTTTTAGTTATATTGAAGTGAGTTATTGTTTCTTTAATTATTGTTGTTGTTTAATGTTTCCAAAGGGATTAGCTAACCCTATGACTCACCCATTAACTTCGAATGACAATTTAGGGTTGGGAAATATTAATTAACAAGAACTTGAGGCTTTAAGCCTCATTTTAAAGATTCTACCTAGGGATAGGATTAAACTACTTGTAGCCATATTCGGATGTGCTCAATCTCTTAATTGTTTTAGGGATAATTGTAACGACCTGACCGGTCGTCCCGTAGAAATTTCATTATTATTGTTGTTATTGCCTTGTCATAGATTAGTTATACTTTTATCGATGTGTTAGAGTTGGTAGTCTTGAAATCATAATGGTTTTGGTGAGAGTTTAGTCGCTTAGTGTTAAAAATAGCCTTGAAGTTGGAAAAGTCAACTGAGAGTTGACTTATTGGGAAACGACCTCGGAATACGGATTTTATGGCTGGGATAACTTCGTTACGTGATTTGGGACTTAGGAGTGTGTTCGGACTATTTTTGTGATGTCTGGTGTAGAACTAGGCTTGAATTGACGAAAGTTAGTTTTTGGCGATTTCTGGTAGGCAGTGGAAAATAGGATATCAGGGTTGGAATGGAATTCCGGAAGTTGGAACAGGTTTGTAATGTCATTTTGGATATGTCAGCAAGATTTCAGGTCAATCGGAGTTGTTTTGGATAATTTCGACATCGTTGGAGGATTTTAGAAATTTCAAAGTTCTTAGGCTTGAATTTGATGTGATTTTGGTGTTATTTTTAGTGTTTTGGGAGTGCAACTAAGTTTGAATGATCATATATGAGGTGTTGGTATGTTTGGTTGGGGTCCCGAGGGGCTCAAGTTGGTTTTGAGTGGTTAACAGGGAGTTTGGAGTGCTTGTGTTGCTGCTGAAGTTGTTGGTGCTGGTGTAACCGCACCTGCGGATGGGTCATCGCAGGTGCGGGCCCGCAGGAGTGGAAGGAGGCTCCACAGGTGTGAGATTTGGCCACCAAGGGAAGAGGTCGCATATGCGGATAGTGGGCCGCACCTGCGAAGTTGCAGGTGCGAAATGTGAGTCGTAGGTGCAGAGTTAGGCTGTTTAATGAAAAGTCACAGATGCGGTTGTTTTGACCGCATGTACGGTCCCGCAGGTGCGAAACATTGGCCGCAGGTGCGGAACCCCTGGGCAGAAAGTATAAATTAAAATCCTTCGCGACCATTAGACCTTTTAACACCATCTTTGAACGGGAATAAGCTGTCGAGGAAATTTTTGAAGAGGGAAATCAGTGTTCTTCATAGAGGTAAGTGTTTTGATTATTAAAATTCGTTTATGGGTGATTATAGAACACAATCTCAGCAATTAATTCATGAAAATCAGTAGAAAGAGGAGGTTTAGGGCTTGAGATTATGAGACCATTAGGAGTCGATTTGAGGGGTCAAACGAACTCCGATTTTAGTGTTCTTTATATGTACGGACTCGTGGGATGATGAAGAACATTTTGGTATAAGATTTGTCGGGTTCCGTGACACGGTCCCTGGGGTCGGGTTTTGAGCTAAATTTGGTACTTTTCAATTGGAATTCATTCCTTAAGCATAATTTGATGATAAAAAATCTGAACTTGGTAGATTTAGAGCACTCAGAGGCAAGATTTAGAGGCCAAGGCACTGCGGAATAGTATTTTAGCCAGTATTGAGGTAAGTAACGTTTCCAAACTTGGCTCTGAGGGTTCGAAACCCCAAGCTAAATGATTTATGACTATTGTTGTGGTGGTGCACATGCCAAGTGACGGGGTGCGGGCGTGCACCGAGTATCTGTGTCCTGGCTTATCCCATGGCACCACTTAGTGATTATTCCCTGATGATATCTGTACTTATATTAATGTGGTAATTGTGAACCTATTAGAAATCATGTTAAGTATAAATGCTAGGCTTCACGCCGAAAATGCTGAGACCTGAGTGGTCGTATATTACTGTCTCATTTTGTGATTAATTGATTTCGTATAATCAGTCCTGTTATAGCATATCACTTCATATCTCAGTCTCAGTATTGTTAATTATATGCATACTTATCATTTTTTCGGACTGATGGATGCTTCTGTGATCCATGCGAGTGAGATTGAAGAGTAATGACTGAGTAAGGTCGAGAGCCTGTTATTGAGACAGTTATGAGATTGGATTGCACACCGCAGCGATATTAAATCATGCCTTCGTTTGCTTGATATGGCGCTTGGGCCACTAGGGCCCCTCCGGAGTCTTTACACCCCCAGTGAGCGCATTGACGTGAGGGATGGATCTTCCGTGGACATGGATCTTGTCCGAAGTGGATGTTATGTGAGGGATGGATCGTCCCTGGGCATGGATCTTGTCCGAGTGTATTAATCCAGAGATGGACTTTCTCCGTGGGGCTGGATTGGCCTTTTTCCTCAGTACAGAGTGACTACGGTCACCAGTGTTTATCCATATTCCAGGATGGAACTTCCCCGGGCCTGAGAGCCATATATAGTACTGAGTGGACTTCTGTGTGAGAGTTGTGAGCACTATGTGCATATCCACACTGGTTTAATACATATATTCTTATGATGGCATGTACAGTATACTGGAATACTTGGCATATTTCCTCATTCTGATAATCTATTAGCATGTCTATTTTTTGTATATTGTTTATTGTAATTTCTGAGGTTTTGTCCGTCACTACCTCTCAGCCCATAGTTTGGGTTCGTTACTTCTGAGTTGGTGTACTCACGTTACCTCCTGCACCTTGTGTGCAGATCCGGGTACACCGGGACCCGGTAGTGGATATTGAGCAAGTGTCAGAGTTTTCATTGGAGTTGTCGAGGTAGCAGAAGGCGATCGCGACCTCGTCTTCATTTCCTTATTCCACATGTTGCACTTATTTTGAGACTATGTTGTTTATTTCTTCATTCTTTATTTTTATATATATAGCAGCTCATGACTGAGTGACACCGGATCCGTGGTTGGAGGTTTAAATTTAGTTTTTAAAATATTGTTTTTAAAACTTCAGATTCTTAGTATTATCGATAAATTCGTTTAAAATTTGCATTCTTACTAGAAATGGAATTTAGCTTAGTTAAAAAGGGCGGCTTGCCGGGTTCCACGACAGGCGCCATCACGACTCTGGAATTGGGTCGTGACAATAATTCAATTACAAAGTTTTGTTAGTCTTCGGAAGAAGCTAATATAGAATTATTACCCCAGGCTAATTAACATAAACTCTCCCATTTTTGTAAAATCGTGAAATACATTGGATCGTTACTTGAGTGTAAATCCCCATGCATCCATGCTTGTATCCATTGATCATTTTATTTTATTTCTAGGTTAGTTATTATTATATCAATTAGATATAAATATTTTCTTGAAAAATGTCTAAGTGTTTGGTTTAGCATAATAAGCGATAATTCTCTTACACGCCTAATCACCTACATATTGTTCTCTGTGGGATTCGACCCCGACTCATAGTTGGGTAAATTATATTGCATGTGAACATGTCCATTTACTTTTTAGTAGTGGATTTGGAAGTCATCACTACACCACATACCGATGATAACATAGAACACTCCAAGCCTCTTTATAATCCACTACAAAAGCTCGATACTTAACTATACCACGAACCCGAAATCCTTAGGCACCGCACTTTAATTTTGAACCTACTAGGACCATTGTTGAGAGTCACCCACGCTGACTTGTTCCTGAATAATTATACCCCAAGGCCCTGCTAGCACATGAACACCCTCTCCAAGAAGGAACCAACTGAATTCCTTTCCATATATATCACATCCACACGAAGCATAGACTCTGAGTCTTCCCAAAACCTGAACATGAATCGATAAGGACCAAAGATAGCACACACTCCTCAAATCCTCTACTCATATTACCACTGATGTTTTGTCGTAATAACCCACCAATGCACCGATAACCAGAAGCTGCACAAGTACACAACCACGCAATCCAATCATAGACGGTGGGGCTCTCCCACTTAGCTTGAAGCTACAATTACATAACCCTGGGACCCACCGAGGTTCCTTATTCCCCATTGACATCAGCTAAAAGTCCAACAATGCATTCCAACTCAAAGTCATGTTGCATCCAAATATAAATCCGTGGACCTAGTCACTGTCCACCATGAATTTCCCAAATGGCTCTAGACTTTCCTCAAAGCGTGTGGCCATCCTTCCACAGAACCCTTATGTTATTCTACCACTCAACCTCTTTGGTTCAACCCTATCCTTTAAGAAACTCCTCGACTTCTACTTTTCACACTTGACCTTCTAGTAATTCAACCATCGAAAAACACCTCCTACATGTCCTTCCTCGTCCTTTGCTGCGCGATCGTTGCCCCAAATCCGAATCCATCTCCATAACACCCGAACAAATGAGTTTCTATCAACTCTAATCCTCTTAAAAGATCATCTTTCTCAAGCCATCAATACTAGAAGTACCAAATTCGATTCCGAAATCGCTAAACTCTATTATCTTTGACAACCGCATTTCAGGCACCATTTCCCAGTAGCCTACCCCGAAGGCAATTGAAAAAAACCATAACACCGGCGAACTTAGCATATTCACCAAGGAAAATGGCACCACATCACATATGAAAATTCCATCATGCTCAAAAATACCAAGTCTCGTTACTCTGTCAACCAAAATATTAACATTCCTAGTCTGATTGCCTTTTCTCCGCTGAAAATAAAATACTGAATCTCTAAATCATGAACTGAGTAATACCTCCTTTTAGGTCATTCACTGCCTCAATGCCTAGACACGCATCCTACCATTCCACAAATACTTTGCGATAGTAGCGCACGAATCGTCATAGCAATCAACGCCAAATCTCAAAACCTTAGGTAACACTGATGCTCAGCTGAAACGACAGGACGACCTTCCATAAGGCGACTGTAATAGCCCAATAAATACACAGGTAGAAACATCCCGCACCACATCTGTAGTTCCATGACAATTCCTGGATTCCCCATCTATAACAAGTGCTACACGTCACATAAGATTGAATATGAAAGAAATAAAGGTACAAGCCTTAAAGAATCAATTCGCACAATGAGGAATCAAGAAGGGAAGTGCTCCAGCCATGTAGCTTCTCGAAGATAAGCACATACTTCTCCATACCGATCTGCAAGACTCTACTAGACTCGCTCATGACTGGTCAGACCTAAGTGAACCTAGCGCTCTGATACCATGTTTTCACGACCCAAAAATTTATTAAAGGTCGTGATGGCGCCGGACACCACTGTTAGGAAAGCCAAAAATAAATACTTAATTTGGTTCTTGTTTTAATATTTTTGAAATCATATTTCCTTAAACTAATAGCAAAAGATGGAATATATAGAGTAAATAATGATATTTTTAACAATTTCAATACAAAACAACCCATAACCATCCCAAAACCTGGTGTCACAAGTGCATGAGCATTATCTAGAAATATAAAATTAAATATAGCATCTGTTCGGAATACAAACTGGACAGGAAGAACATAAATACTCTGAATGAGACTCTGTCGGCTGCGGGTCGTAATAAGGAATGCACCTCACCTTAGTCCTCGTATGCATACACGCACCTACTCTCATAAGGCCCCTAGTCATATATGTACCTACACAAAAAATGTGCAGCAAGTGTAGTATAAATACGTAAATCAACGTGTACCCAGTAAGTATCTAGCCTAACCCCGGAGGAGTAGTGACGAGGGGTCGACATCGACACCCACTAGTGGTCCAATAACATTAGGTACAATAAAGAGGTATGTAAGTATGAGGCTATGAGGCATAGTAAATAAATGAATAAACCAGTATAAATTTTACATCTCGCGTTTTCGTACGTTAAAGTTTTATCTTCAGTTAATTAACGTAGACTCGGGGATGATATTTTCTTCAGATCATAAGCATTTATGCTATTTTGTAATCAAGGAATAAGTAAGTGCCGTGAAAGATAAATGGTAAACGAATCAAAGAAAATGAGTTTCATTGAAGGTTGTTGATTTGGGTTAAAATACGGTCCGAGCGATAATACCCGTTATTTATGGACTAGTGCCATACAAGGCACTACATGACCATGATAGTATGATGAATTATGTATATTAAAATTGAGTAGTATTTTAAGTAATTTGAGATAATTCTTAATTACGTGGGTAATTGGTTAATTATTGGTTTAATGGGATATTAACCATGTAATTAAGGATTTGTGGATAATTGTAGGTGGGGACAAAGCTCCCCCCCACCACGTGGCAGCAAGTAGAGGAGGATTGGATAATGACTTGACTTTGGAAAATCAATTAAGATGACATATAGAAAGAGAAGTCATAATACTTATCCGTACACTTATCTTGAATGAATACCAAAATCCATTTCGTAAGTGGATTATACAAAATGCAAAGCCAAGAACTCTTATCTTGAATGAATACAAAATCCCATTTCGTAAGTGGGTTATACAAAATGCAAAGCCAAGAATCTTATCTTGAATGAATACCAAAATCCATTTCGTAAGTGGGTTATACAGATTTCAAAGCCAAGAACTTTTATCTTGAATTAATACCAAAAATTCATTTGGTAAGTGAGTTATACAGAATGCAAAGCCAAGGACGACAGTCACTCGATATTATAATAGCAACAAGATTTTTTGATTGTAAAGGAGTACGGTGTAATCCTTCTCAATAATATCACACGGGTTTTTCCATATTCCAGGTATCTTAAGGCTAAGCCCTTCCCTCATTTTGGCATGATCTCTTAATTACATGTGTTTGATAACGAGACATAAAGATAAATTCATATTCCGAAATTTATGTACATTTTCCTAGTCTCATAAGTTACAACATTCTTCCTTATCGAGACTTCATATTCAGTTTAGTATTGTCTTCTTCCAGTTAAAAGAGCAGAGAACCTATATATACAGTATTACAGTATTTTCACGACCATCGAGCTATAATCAGTGGGCAGGCCCCTATTGGGCAACCTCTGATCAGATGGTAAGTTATATACCGAGCATACTGTGGCCGAGCGCCTACGAGCAAGCCCAACATGGCCGAGATACAAAGCATAATATGGTCGAGCATCTATGAGCGAGTCTACTACGGCAGAGCAGTTATATATATCGAGCCTTATAAGACCGGACAACTATTTTACTTACTATATTGAGATTCTTGATTCAGTATCAACACGTAAGAATATCTTCAGATTATCTTTGACTCCCAGTTACTTTTAGATATTATATTACCAGTTCAATTTCAGCTTTCAATTATTTTATTGCCATGCATACTCGGTACATTATTTCGTATTGACGTCTCCTTTTCTGGGGACGCTGCATTTCATGCGTGCAGGTTCAGACAGACAGGCGGGTAGACCTCCTCAGTAGGTGTTTCCCGAGTTCATCTTTATCAGTAAGCTCCATGTCCTTTAAAGTTTCTAGGTCTAGAAGTTTTGTATACATCTGGTGTATATATGTATATAGGTTATGGGTAAGTCGGAGCCCTGTTCCGATAACTGTATATCCTTCAGTAGAGGCTTGTAGACATATACTGGCAGTTAGTGCAGTATGTTAGGCTTGTACGCCTTGTATGTATATTTTCTTGGTTTGTTAGTTGTAATAGTTATGACGGACTTGCCGGCCCAGCTTTATATTGATGTTTAGTCAGCGTTAGTTTCCATTCAGTTTTATATTTTTCTTCGCAAATTATCTTGCAATTTGGCCCATGGCCAAAGTATGACATTATATGTTCAGAGTCCCTTAGTCACAAGTTGGTACGCAAGGATAGGTGATGCACCGGATGCCGGTCTCGCCCCCCAGGTTCGGGGCATGACGAAAGTGGTATCAAAGGCACCGGGTGCCGATCTTAACCCCAGGTTCGGGGCATGACAAAAGTGGTATCAGAGCAGTTCTGTCCTGGGGAATCTATAAGCTGTGTCTAGTAGTGTCTTGTTTATAGATGTGTGGTGCACCACATTATATAAGCAGGGGACTACATGGCATTTAGGAGTTGCTTACCCTTCTTTCAAATCTAAATCGTGCTGTAGAACTGAGTTATAGGAAATTTAAGTTGAACTTTTGTGGTTGCGTTTGCATGCATAGATGACGGTGACTAGAAAGACTACTGCTACATAGAGGAGAGATACAGCAGTAGGTGAGGGGACTAGAAGGGTATCCTTAGTAGATGAGGCTCAATTTGAGGCCCATGGAGAGACGCCTACCCAGCCATTACCGGCTCCTCCACCACCTGAGGAGACTCCTAGGGAGACCGCACATCTAGTTCCCCCTCCGCCTCTATCAGATCAGGACTTGAGGAGTGCGGTGCATTTGTTGAAACAGTTGGTAGCTACCCAACAACAGGCTAGGGCATCCGCTAGTGCACGATCTTCTGAGGGGTCTGGGAGTTCAAGGGTCCGAGAGTACATTGCTTTGAGTCCCCTAGAGTTCACAGAGACAGATTAGAGGGAGGACCCGCAGGATTTCATAGATCATCTTCACATAATCTTTCGGGTTATGCATGCCATGGAGAAAGAGGCAGTTGAGCTGGCAGCTTTTCTACTCTGAGATATAGCCATCTTTGCTACGAGGGATGGAAAAGGTTCAGGGGACGTGATACACCTCCAGCTATTTGGGAGAATTGTTTGGATGCTTCCTTGACCAGTACTTACCGCGAGAGATCCGACAGGCTCGAGTCGATCAGTTTCTAGCCCTCAAGCAGGGCAATATGAGTGTTTGAGAGTATAGTCTCCATTTTGACTCATTGGCCAGATATGTACCATCCATAGTTACTACTATGCGGGAAACGATTCACAAGATTATAGTAGGATGGGCCCCAGAGTTGACCGAGGCATGTGCCACCGCTGCATTGCAGGATAGTATGGATATCTCCCGGATTCAGGCATTCACCCAAAATATAGAAAGGGGTCGGAGTCGCCAGCAAGGTACAGAGAGGACTGAGTCAGGAAAATGTAAGAGGATTAGATTTGCCAGGTCTTAGGAGCATTCTATAAGAGTAAACATTCGAGGGAGAATTTTTATAAGGGGGGAGGATATTACATCTCGTGTTTTCGTACGTTAAAGTTTCGTCTTCAATTAATTGACGTAGACTTGGGGATGAGATTTTCTTGAGATCATAAGCATTTATGCTATTTATAACAAGAAATAAGTAAGTTCCATGAAAGATAAAGGGTTAACGAATAAAACAAAATGAGTTCCATTGAAGGATGTTGATTTGGGATAAAATATAGTCTGAGCGATAATACCCGGTATTTATGGACTAGTGCCATACAAGGTACTACATGACCATGATAGTATGATGTATAAGGTGTATTAAAAATGAGTAGTATTTTTCTTAATTACTAGGGTAATTGGTTAATTATTGGCTTAATGGGAGATTAACCATGTAATTAAGGATTTGTGGATAATTGTAGGTAGGGACAAAGCCCTCCTCCCCCCCCACGTGGCAGCAAGTAGAGGAGGATTGGATAATGACTTGACTTTGGACAATCAATTAAGATAACACATAGAAAAAGAAGTCATAGTACTTATCCCTACACTTATCTTGAATGAATACCAAAATCCATTTCGTAAGTGGGTTATACAAAATGCAAATCCAAGAACTCTTATCTAGAATGAATACCAAATTCCATTTCGTAAGTGGGTTATACAGAATGAAAAGCCAAGAACTCGTATCTTGTATTAATACCAAAAATTCATTTGGTAAGTGAGTTATACAGAATGCAAAGCCAAGGACGATAGTCACTCCATATTATAATAGCAACGGGATTTTTCGATTCTAAAGGAGTACGGTGTAATCCTTGTCAAGAATATCACACAGATTTTTCCTACTCCAGGTATGTTAAGGCCAAGCCCTTCCTTAATTTTGGCATGATCTCGTAGTTACATGTGTTTGATAACGAGACATAAAGAGAAATTCATATTCCGAAATTTATGTATATTTTCCTAGTCTCATAAGTTACATCATTCTTCCTTATCGAGACTTCATATTCAGTTTATTATTGTGTTCTTCCAGTTAAGAGAGCCTATATATACAGTATTACAATATTTTCACCACCATCGAGCTATAATCGGTGGGCAGGCCCCTATTGGAAAACCTCTGCTCAGATAGTAAGTTATATACCGAGCGTACTGTGGCCGAGCGCATAAGAACGAACCCAGCATGGCCGAGATACAGAGCATAATATGGCCGAGCATCTATGAGCGAGCCTACTATGGCAGAGCAGTTATATATACCGAGCCTTATAAGACCGGACAACTATTTTACTTATTATATTGAGAGACTTGATTCAGTATTAGCAGGTAAGCATATCTTCAAATTATCTTTGACTCCCAGTTACTTTTAGATATTATATTACCAGTTCAATTTCAGTTATTTTATTGCCATGTATACTCGGTACATTATTTCTTACTAACGTCCCCTTTTCTGGGGACGCTGCATTTCATGCGTGCAGTTTCAGACAGACAGGCAGGTAGACCTCCTCAGTAGGTGTTGCCCGAGTTCAGCTTTATCGGTAAGCTCCACGTCCTTCGGAGTTGCTGGGTTTAGAAGTTTTTTGTACATCTGGTGTATATATGTATATAGGTTATGGGTAGGTAGGGGACCTATACCGATCACGGTACATCCATCAGTAAAGGCTTGTAGACATATCCTGGTAGTTAGCGCAGTATGTTAGGCTTGTACGCCTTGTATGTATATTTTATTTTTTTGTCAGCTGTAGTAGTTATGAAGGCCTTGCCGGCCCAACTTTATATTGATTTTTAGTCAGCGTTAGTTTCCATTCAGTTTTATATTTTGCTTCGCAAATTATCTTGCAATGTGGCCCATGACCAAAGTATGACATTATATGTTCAGAGTCCCTTAGTCGCAAGTTGGTAAGCAAGGATAGGCGAGGCATCGGGTGCCGGTCTCGCCCCCAGGTTCGAGTCATGACAAAAGTGGTATCAAAGGCACCGGGTGCCGGTCTTGCCCCCAGGTTCGGGGCATGGCAATAAATCACGTGGTACATATCCCCCTCTTTACAAGAAACTCAAGCTCTGAGATAAACTGGCTTCTCGCCAAGTGTTACGCATTATTTCTTGAGGGTATGATATAGTCAATGTCGAGGCGTATGGCCCGATCCAACATAATAATTTAACTGTGCACTATCGAGGGTCGAACAACATGAACCGTAGATGCATCTATTAACTTGCCGAAGCGAACAGCCCGCTCCTATGATAGTGTGGTACATAAATCCTGTCGAGGTGAACGACCCGATCCCATAAGAGCGAAATACATAATCCTGTCGAGGCAAACAGCCCGATCCTATTAGAATAAGAACCTTTGACCGGTCCTTGACTCCACTCACAAATAAACGTGTGAGTTGTAATTTCTTCAATAAAAACCTTTCAATGAAACATATATATATAACAGAGACATGCAGTAAGAGGAGAAAAATTATCCGGTGACAAATCATGAACTCGTGAAGTCTCCACAGTAGCAAGTCTAGTCTCAAGTAGAAATGTAAAGCAGAGAAATTTAATAGGCAAGAGACTGCTCAAATAGTATAGCTATAACATGATTTGAACCTAAGTCTACCCAGACAATAACATGAATGTAGCTATGTACAGGCTCTCGTCACCTCGTGCATACGTAGCCCCCACAACAAGTAGTACACATCAAATATATCACCTAGGGGAAATTTCCCCCTCACAGAATTAGACAGGAGACTTACCTCGTCTCAAAGCTTACTTCCCGGTCCAAAATTGTGATTTCAATCCTCAACTCAATGCCAAACGACCCGAAACTAACCAAATGTTATAATAAATATTCAATAACGCTCAAGAGTTCACAACCTAACTATTAAAATAAATTTCCAACCCAATTTGAAGAATTCCTAAATTTCACCCCGGGCCCAAGTGCCCGAATTTCGAAAAATTTCAAAGATAAACACTATCCATAACATCATGAACTCAAATATATGATTTCTTCTAAATTCCATGCCAAAATTCGTGATCAAAATCCAAAAATATAAATTTCTAGATTTTCCCTCAAAATCCCAAATTTTCTACAAATTTTCATGCTTAAATCCATATATAATCCGAGTATTTAACTTGCAATAGGTGGGAATCACTTACCTTGAAATAGATGAAGAAAACCCCCCCTTCCAAAAGCTCCAAATATCGCCAAACCAAATGAAAAATGGAGGAAAATGGCCAAATCCCGTCTTTAAAACAATCTGCCTAGGCCAGGCTCTTCTTTGCGTTCGCGATCAAGCCTCACGTTCGCGAAGCTTCTAAAACCATTGCTTCTCGTTCGCGACTAGAGCTCTGCGTTCGTGAAGGCCAAAACCCACTCCCGCTTTCTTCTTCGCGTTCACGACCCCTGTGTCGCAATCGCGTAAGCTTCCTCAGGCAACCCTCCGCGTCCTGCGACCTCTGCTTCGCGTTGGCGAAGGACAAAACCCAGCTGCCTCAAAATTCCTCTTTGCAAACGCGAGAGACCCTTCACATTCGTGAAGGAAAACACCAGACACCAACAATAGTAGTTCCAAAACAGCCCGAAATGATCCGAAACCATCCCGTAACACACCTGAGGCCCCCGGAACCCCGTCAAATCATACAAACTAGTCCCATAATATAACACGAAGCTTCTCGATGCCTTATATCACATAAAACAACATCAAAATCATGAATCATACCCCACTTCAAGTTTAATGAACTTTAAAACTTCAAACTTCTACATTCGATGCCGAAACTCATCAAATCACGTCCGATTGACCTCAAATTTTGCACACAAGTCACATTCGACATTACGGACCTATTCCAACTTTCGGAATAAGAATCCGATCCCGAT
This sequence comes from Nicotiana knightiana, assembly GCA_005239525.1. Taxonomy (NCBI): domain Eukaryota; kingdom Viridiplantae; phylum Streptophyta; class Magnoliopsida; order Solanales; family Solanaceae; genus Nicotiana; species Nicotiana knightiana. The sequence continues at coordinate 908 of ML390117.1, read as the reverse complement.
ATCAAAAAGTCCTCTCCCGGTCAAACTTTTGAGAAAACCTTCAAATTTCTAACTTTCGCCAATTGACCCCGCGCTCCCAATACCAGAATCAACATACGGAGCTATTCCCAGACTCGGAATCACAAAAGTACATTGATAACATTGAAATACACCTCAACCCAAATTTATGAAATTTTTCAAAAATGCCAACTTCCATAATAGGCGCTAAAACGCTCCTGGGTCATCCAAAACCCGATCCGGACATATGCCTAAGTCTAAAATGATCATATAAACCTATTGGAACCTTCAATCACGATTCCGAGGTCGTTTACTCAAAAATCATACTTTAGTCAATTCCTCCAACTTAAGGCTTGCGAAATTAGAATTTTCTTTCCAAATCAACTCCGAACTTCCCGATATTCGATTCCGGCCACGCGTACAAGTCATAATACCTGAAGTGAAGCTACTCTGGATTCAAACTACTGAACGATGCAATAGAGCTCAAAATGACCGGTGGGGTCGTTATAAAAAAGAAGCCAAATTTAGGTAAAAAAACCGGATGTAATATCTTCAGAAGTTCAAACAGTGATATATGGAAGCCATGTGCAACAACAACAAAATCAAATACACCCTCTCAGGGAAACAGTCACTTAGAATTCCTTAATAGCTCATCACTCGGCTCTCAGCCCTCAACACTCACACTCAATAGGAACCTGTGCTTACTAGGGTGTATAGATTTTGGAGGAGCTTCTTCATCCCAAGCGCTATATTGCTACGGCGTGCAACCCTATCCCATCAATATATAAACAGCCATGACATTCGTTGCAGTGTGCAACCTGATCCACATTTATACAGCCCTAAGGCTCGTTGCGGCGTGCAACCCGATCCATATATATATATATATATATATATATATATATATATATATA
>ML390113.1:0-60526 GCA_005239525.1 Nicotiana knightiana | reverse complement strand
AAACCTTCAATGCGCCAACTTTCAACTTTATGCGCCGAAACGCCCCCGGGTCATCCAAAATCCTGACCCGAACGTACGCGCAGGTTCAAAATCATTATATGAACCTATTGGGACAGTCAAATCCCGGTTCTGAGGTTGTTATTCAAAATGTTGACCCAAGTCAAACTTAACCCTTTTTAAGCCAATAATAAGGAACCATGTGTTCCGATTTCAACCCGAACCTTTCCAAACCCGAAACAACCATCCCCGCAAGTCTTAAAACAATAAAAGCACATACAGTGAGTCTTATTTAGGGGAATGGGGATCTAGAAAGCAAAACGACCGGTCGGGTCGTTACATTCTCCACATCTTAAACAAACGTTTGTCATCGAACGAGTCTAGAATCGTACCTGGAGTGACGATAAGTGTGGATATCTGCTCCGCATGTCCTCCTCGGTCTCCCAAGTCGCCTCCTCGACTAGTTGACCCCTCCACTGAACTTTAACCTCTTAAATCTTCTTGGACCTCAACTGGCGAACCTGCCGTTCAACAATGGCAACTGACTCCTCCTCGTAACCTAGGCTCTCATCTAGCTGAACCGTGATGTAGTGTCGACCTGTCGGCATGATATTTCCGGAGCATAGACATGTGGAAGACCGGGTGAACTCCCGATAGACTGGGGGGCAAAGCAAGCTCATAAGCAACCTCCCCAACTCGTCTCAACACCTCAAATGGACCTATAAACCTTGAGCTCAACTTGCCCTTCTTTTCGAACCTCATGATTCCCTTCATCTGCGAGACTTTCAAGAGAACCTTCTCGCCTACCATAAATGATAAATCACGCGCCTTCTGATCCGCGTAACTCTTTTGTCTGGACTATGCTGTGCAAAGTCGCTCCTGAATCAATTTTACCTTTTCCAAGGCATCCTTTACCAAATCAGTACAATATAACTTAGCCTCACCGGACTCAAACCATCTGATGGGTGAACGACATCGCCGACCATATAGAGCCTCAAATGGAGCCATCTTGATGCTGGACTAATTGATAACTGTTGTTGTAAGCAAACTCGGCCAAAGGCAAGAATCGATCCTACTGCCCTCCGAAGTCAATCACACATGCTCTGAGCATTTCCTCCAAGATCTGAATTGTCTACTCTGACTGCCCGTCAGTCTGCAGATCAAAGGTTGTGCTGAGATCTACCCCGGTCCCCAACTCGCTCTGTACTGCCTTCCAGAAATGCGAAGTAAACTCAGGGCATCTATTTGATATGATGGAAAAAGGCACACTTTGCAACTGAACAATCTCCTGAATGTAAATCTGGATCAATCTCTCTGAAGAATACGTGGTCACGACCGGAATGAAGTGTGCCGGCTTGTTCAACCTGTCAACAATGACCCAAACTGCATCAAACATCCTCAAGGTCTGCGGTAACCCAACTATGAAGTCCATAGTGATGCGATCCCATTTCCATTCAGGTATAACTATCTGTTGGAGTAGGCCACCTGGTCTCTGATGCTCATACTTAACCTGCTGGCAATTTAGGCACCTCGCTACATACTCGACTATATCCTTCTTCATCCGCCGCCACCATAATGCTTCCCTAGATCGCGATACATCTTCGTAGCACCTGGATGAATAGAATACCAAGAACTGTGTGCCTCCTCTATAATCTTCTCCCTTAATCTATCGACATTAGGGACACATAGACGAACCTGGAGTCGCAGAACACCATCTTCACCTATAGTAACCTCCTTGGCACCACCCTGTAGTAATGTCTCTCTGAAAACCAATAAGTGCGGATCGTCGTACTGATGAGCCTTGATCTGCTCGGATAGTGAAGACTAGGCGACGACGCATGCAAGAACTCGGCTAGGCACTGAAATATCCAACCTCACAAGTCTGTTAGCCAAGGACTGAATGTCCAAAGCTAGTGGCCTCTCCTCTGCCGAAATGAATGCCAAACTACCCATACTATCTGCCTTTCTACTCAAGGCATCCGCAACCATATTCGCCTTGCCCGGATGATAATGGATGGTAATATCATATATCTTTTAGTAACTCAAGCCACCTGCGCTGCCTCAAATTGAGATCCCTCTGCTTGAAAAAATGCTGCAAGCTGCGATGATCGGTGAAAACCTCACAGGACACCCCGTAAAGATAATGCCTCCAGATCTTAAGAGTATGAACTATTATGGCCAACTCCAAATCATGTACGGGGTAATTCTTCTCGTGGGGCTTCAGTTGACGTGAAGCATATGCAATAACTCGCCCATCCTACATCAATACATAACCCAGGCCAACGCGTGAAGCATCGCAATACACAAGATACATTCCTGGACCGGAAGGCAACACTAACACCGGTGCTGAAGTCAAAGCGGTCTTGAGCTTCTGAAAACTTGCCTCGAAATCGTCGGACCACCTTTCTGGGTCAATCTACGCAAAGGTGCTGCAATAGATGAGGATCCCTCCACAAACCGACGATAATAACCTGTTAACCCCAAGAAGCTCGTGATCTCGGTCGCTGTGGTAGGACAGGGCCAACTCTGAACTGCCTCGATCTTCTTGGGATCTACCTTAATACCCTTGCATGATACAAAATGCCCCAAGAATGCCACAAAATCTAACCAGAATTCACACTTGGAGAACCTAGCATATAACTTTTATTCCCGCAAGGTCTGAAGCACAACTCTCAAATGTTGCTCGTGCTCCTCCATGCTACGCGAGTAGATCAAAATGTCATCAATGAAGACAATGACAAACGAGTCAATATATGGCCTGAACACCCGTTCATCAAATCCATAAACGCCGCTGGGGCGTTAGTCAAACCGAAGGACATCACTGGAAACTCATAGTGGCCATATCTAGTCTGGAAAGCCATCTTCAGAATATCCGAATCACTAATCTTCAAATGATGATATCCCGATCTCAAGTCAATCTTAGAGAACACCCTTGCACCCTTCAACTGGCCAAACAAATCGTCAATACGCGACAACTAGTACTTGTTCTTAATGGTAACTTTGTTCAGGTGGCGGTAATCAATGCACATCCGCATAGTCCCATTGTTCTTCTTCACGAATAAGATCGGTGCACCCCAAGGCGACACATTCGGTCTGACAAACCCCTTTGCTAGCAACTCCTCAAGCTGTTCTTTCAACTCCTTTAACTCTTTCGGAGCCATGTGGTACGGTGGAATAGAGATAGGCTGGGTACCTGGAGGCAAATCAATACAGAATTTGATATCACGATCTGGTGGCATGCTTGGAAGATCAGAAGGAAACACATTGGAGAACTCCCGGGCCACGGGCACTAAATCAATCGTCAGTGTCTCTGTAGTAGTATCCCGAACATATGCTAGATAAGCCAAACAATCCTTCTCGACCATGTGTCGAGCCTTCAAAAACAAGATAACCCGACTAGATGCATTGACGGACGAACCCTTCTACTCCAATCTAGGAAGCTCTGGCATCGCCAAGGTAACAGTCTTGGCATGGCAATCAAGGATGGCGTGATATGGAGACCACCAATCCATGCCCAGGACGACCTCAAAGTCGGTCATATCAAGCAACAGAAAGTCCGCCTCTAGTCTCATAACCACAGAAAGTCACGATACAGGACTGATAGACCCGATCCATAATACCAGAATCCCCCACGGGTGTGGACACTGTGGACACATAAACATGAGTACCAAAGGACTCGCGAGGAACACCTAGGAAATGAGCAAACAGAGATGAAAAATACGAATACGTAGACCCTGAATCACATAGTACCGAAGCATCCATACCGCAGACAGAAATAATATTTGTGATCACGGCATCTAAGGCTATTGCATCTGTTCTAGCTGGAAAGGCATAGAACCTGGCTGGAGAACCACTTGACTGGCCTCCACCTTTAGGACGACCCCTACCCACCTGCCCTCTGCCTCTGGCCGCCGGACGACTGGTGTGGCAGTTGGTGCTGTAATCATAGGCTGCTGACCCTGCTGCACTGCCTTGCCCCGAAGCCTGGGGCAGAACCTCCTCACATGACCAAGATCCCCGCACTCAAAACAACCACTCGGTACGTTGGACTGCTGACCTAAAGTCTGACACTGATGGCTTGAAGGCCCATCGAAGGAACCCAGAATAGTTGGGGGACGGTAGGAGCTCTCTGGAATGGCGCCGAAATAAGGCCGCACCGAAGCATCCCGAGGAGGCGGCGGTGCTGGATATGTGGGACTGCTAGACTGACCCCTCACAAACTGACCTCTGCCCTTAGCCGGGGCACCATTGAACCCTCCAGAATATCGAAACCGCTTATCCGTCATCCCCTGCTCTCCGCTCCGTTGACGAACACCCTCGATCCTCCGAGCTATCTCCTTAACTAGCCCGTACGAAGTCCCCATCTCAACCTCTCAGGTCATAGTGGACTTGATACCAGAGTACAAATCTGCGACAAACCACCGCACTCTCTCCGTATCGATAGGAAGTATCATAAGTGCATGGTGAGACAACTCAGAGAATCTCGCCTCATAGTCGGTCACCGATATCTGGCTCTGCTGGAGCTGCTCAAACTGAAATCGCAACTCTGCCCTCTGAGAGGGTGTAATATATCTGTCAAGAAGAGGTGTGCGAACTAGTCCCAAGTCATAGGAGGAGAACCTGCTGGTCTGCCGAGAAAATAGGAATGACACCATCTGCGGGTTGTGCCCTCCAGGCTCCAGCTGAAAGATGGTAAAGTCTTCCCCGTGGGACTCCAATATCCTCATGTTGTCTAGTCTGTCCCTGCACCGATCAATAAAGTCCTGGGGGTCCTCATGTCACTCACCTCCAAAGACAGGAGGATGAAGCCTGGTCCATCTTTCTAATAGCTTCTGCGTCTCGCCGGCGGCAACTGGTCTAGGCTCAGGTATAGCTGTTGTAGCTGGCTGAGCTCCGCCTACGGGTAGTGCGTCCGAGGTCTGATATACGACAGTTGCATGCCTTGGAGCCTGAGTAGTAGGGGTCTATGCTCCGCCTCTCGCCTGAGATGTGGCTGGGTCCACTGGAAATAAACTAGGATAAGTCATAGAATCCATGAACCGCAGCATCCGGCCCATGACCTCCTAGAATCCCGGCGCGGACATGAAATCCACTGGGGTCGGCTCTGCTGCAGGCACCTTGCCCTTCTCCTCAATAAAATATCCTCTACTGGATCCATTGGTGGCACAACTGGGGCAACTCTGGGACGTCCTCGTCCTTTACCATGAGCTGGAGCCCTCCCTCGGCCTCTAGCAACAGGGGGAGCAGCTCCTCCATGATCGGGTACATCTGTTGCGCGCGTTCTCACCATCTGTGAGAGAATAAGAGAGATACTTAGCACAACATCAACTGCATGATAGGAGATGAAGAAAGAGTAGTTTCCTAACACCCTCTAGCCTCTCGAAGATAAGTACGGACATCTCCGCACCGATCCGCAAAACTCTATTAGGCCTGCTTATAACTTGTGAGACCTACGTGAACCTAGTGTTATAATACCATGTTTTCACGACCCAATTTATCCTGTAGGCCGTAATGGCGCCCAACGTCGTCGCTAGGCAAGCCAACGGTGATCTAACCATGTAATTGTTCCTTTTAATAATCTCAAAGTAATTGTTCCTTTTAATAATCCCAAAGTTTTGACGAGACGCGAAACGGAGTTAACGCGAGGTTGGAGGTTTGGAGACAGACCTTGGAGTCTAAAGATTTCAAACTGAGTAGAACCAAGACAGAATACTTGGACTGCAAATTCAGTGACGGGACCCATGATGCAGACGTAGAGGTTAAGCTTGATGCTCAAGTTATCCCCAAGAGAGCGAGTTTTAAGTATCTCGGGTCTATTAACCAGGGTAATGGGGAGATTGACGAAGATGTCGCACATCGCATCGAAGCGGGATGTATGAAGTGGAGGCTCACTTCCGGTGTTTTATGTGATAAGAATGTGTTGCCAAGACTTAAGGGTAAGTTTTATCGAGTGGTGGTTCGACCGGCTATGCTGTATGGGGCGGAGTGTTGGCCAGTCAAGAACTCCTATGTGCAGAAGATGAAAGTAGCAGAGAAGAGGATGTTGAGATGGATGTGTGGGTGTACCAGGAGAGATAGGATTAAGAATGAAGCTATCCGGGACAGAGCGGGAGTAGCCTCCGTGGAGGACAAGATGCGGGAGTCGAGGCTGAGATGGTTCAGACATGTTAAGAGAAGAAGCATTGATGCTCCTGTCAGGAAATTTGAGAGTTTGACCATGGAGAGTTTGAGAAGAGGTTGAGGTAGGCCTATGAAGTACCGGGGAGAGTTGATTAGACAGGACATGGCGCTGCTTCAACTCACTAAGGACATGACCCTTGATAGGAGGGTGTGGAGGTCGAGGATTAAGGTAGAAGGTTAATGGGTGGTTTTTAGTTGTTCACCGATAGTCTTAGTAGCATGCATGTCCCTTCATATTCTTAGATTTTTATTACGTTATGTGGTTTTGTTCACCTCAGGTATTGTATTTCCCATTGCTATTATTAGTACTACTTATCATTTACCTCTCCCTTTTTCTTTTCTCTTCCTTCTTTCTTCCTTCCTTGATTTCCTCTTCTTCTTTTTTCCCTTCCTGAGCCGAGGATCTATTGGAAACAGCCTCTCTACCTGCATTAGGTAGGGGTAAGGTCTGCATACAAACTACCCTCCCCAGACCCCACCTGTTGGGATCATACTGGGTTTTTTGTTGTTGTTGTAATAATCCCAAAGTAGTTGAATTTTATTTATTAAGAAAATAAGGAGTAGAAGATTTAATAAAATAAGGTGAAAACCAATGTATGAGCAAATGCGGTGAAATAAACGCCCAAAAACCATAAAGTCTACTAGCATGTGTTCCAAGACCTGGTGTCACAAGTGTATGAGCAACTAGTAGAATATAGAAAACTCTACACTACTGTCTGAAATAGAGTAGACAGAAAATAAATGCAAAAAAGAGAGACTCCGGGTGCTGCAGAACGGACTCAGTAGAGCAGCTCACCACTAGGCCTCGGGGTAACAGAGGTGCACGCCGGAATGGTTGCCAGATGCACCTGCCTCAGATTTTGCACGATTAGTGCAGAAGTGTAGCGTGGATACATAAACAACATGTACCCAAAAAGTATCCAGTCTAATCTCGAAGAAGTAGTGACGAGAGGTCGACATCGACACTTACTATAAGCTAACAATAAAACACAGAAATGCTAAATAGACATAGAGTATGTGAATACTAATATTAACACAATGACAATAGTGATTAAATAATTCTTTAACTAATAGTAAATGCCAAGAGTCTTCCATTAGCACATACTAATTCCAAATAAATTCCGAACAAATTAATAAATTATAATTTCTCAATTCATGAAAAATAATATCAATTATGTTCAGGCTTCAAGCATTAACACGCACGATTTATTTCGAGGTCGTATGGTCCGATCCAGAAAAACGTGTACTCTGCCGAGGGTCGAGCAGCATGAACCATAGATGCATCTATTATATCGCCGAAGCGTTTGGCCCGCTCCACAAGAAGAGAGGATACATTATGAACATCCGATTTAAAAGCTATTATAAGGCTAATACACAAAGAAGCACAATTTCTATTATAAGGCTAATACGCAAAGAAGCACAATTTCTAGTAACCCGCCAAAACTCAAGTAAGTGAAATTCGGTCTTTACAAATCCTTTATCAAGTTTCAATATAATTTAGGCACTTTAATTAACAAGTAGGGTGTAAACGTTACAAGTATTTCGTGATTTGGGTCCTAAACTATCCGGACTTAAGCATAGCTAGCAGTTGCACACGGACTCTCGTCACCTCGTGCGTACGTAGCCCCCACAATTAGAAACAAATAGTAATTTAAATCACCTATGGGGTAAATTCCCTCTTACAAGGTTAGGCAAGAGACTTACCTCGTCTCAAAGCTCACTTTACGGCCACCAATTCACTCTAAGGACCCAACTTGGTGAAGAACAAATCCGAAGCTAGCCAAATGTTATATAAAATAATCAATATACGCTCAAAAGTTAATAATTTAGCTATTAGAGTAATTACCCAACCCAAATTGGAAGATTCTTAAAATTCACCCGGGGTTGCACGTGCTCGGTTTCCGAAAATTTTCGAAGATAATTGTCATCCATAACCACGAACTCAAATATAAAATTTCCACCCAATTCCATAACCATTTTCGTGGTTAAATCTCATCTTTACCAAAACCTAGGTTTTTCAGCTAAACCCTTGATTTTCACAATTTTACATGTTAAAATCTACTAATAATCTATGTATTAAACTCACATTAGGTAGGAATAACTTACCTTCAATAGATAGGTGGAAACCCCTCTCCAAGAAGCTCCAAAATCGGCCAAGGAATGAAAAATGAGAGAAAAATGGCCTAGGTCCCATTTTAAACATTCTACCCAAGTCTTTGCCGTCATCGCTATCGCGGACAAGCCCTCGCAATCGCGAAGGCAAAACTAAAGAACCCACAAAATTCCTTTTCGCGATCACAAGAGGACATCTGCGAAAGTGATGCACTGGGTCGCCTCCTCATCGCGAACGCGTAAGGCAACTAGGTTGCCCAGGCCCAACCCTCGACTCTACGCGAACGCGACAGGTCTCCTGCGAACGCGAAGGCCACTAGCCCCAAGCATCCGTGAACGCGGCCTCGACTTCGCGTATGCGAAGTACAAAACCCACCCCAGTCTAATTCCTTCATCGTGAACGCGAGGCCTTCTCCGCGTTCGCGAACAAGGATACCAGAACAGCAGATAGCAGTTTTTTGAACTCAACTCCGGGCGGTCCGAAACTCACCCGAGCCACTCGAGACCCTGTCCAACTGCACCAACAAGTCCATGAACATAATACGGACCTGCTCGAACTCTCGAAACACATAAAACAACATCAAAACTAAGAATAGCATCCCAAAACCAAATTGAATCAAATTATGAACTTCAAGTTTTCAACTTGCTCCGCACGCGCCGAATCATACTTAGAGTACTCGGAATAACACTAAATTTTGCGTGCAAGTCTCAAATTGCTATACGGAGCTATTCCCAGGCTCAGAATCCCGAATGAACCTCGATAACACTAAAACCAACTTCGACCCAAATTTAAAGAACTCTAAAACCTTCAATACGCCAATTATCAACTTTATGCGCTGAAACGCTCCCGCGTCATCCAAAACCCGATGCGAACGTACGCACAGGTCAAAAATCATTATACGAACCTATTGAGACCATCAAATCCTGGTTCCGAGATCGTTTACTCAAAATGTTGACTCAAGTCAAACTTAATCCTTTTTAAGCCTATAATAAAGAACCATGTGTTCCGATTTCAACCCGAACCCTTCCAAACCCGAACTAACCATCCCCACAAGTCATAAAACAGTAAAAACACATACATGGAGTCTTATTTAAGGGAACAAGGATCTAGAAAGCAAAACGACCGGTCGGGTCGTTACAAGTTTAACAAAATTGAGAAACAAAAAAAGAAAGTCATATTACTTGATAGTCTTAATGAGATTTGCGTCTTCCTTGAAAGCCCTGGGGAAAGTTTGCTTTTCTGTGTCAATTCTTGAAATTGGATTTTCAAACAGTAAAGAGAACATTAGAGCCGAGTTAACAGACAAAAGGCATAAGTTTTTGAAATCCTTTGGTGTAAATATTATTATAATGTGATGCACAAATGAGTCCTGTTTGCAAGCATTTAACAAGATCATGATGTATAATCCTTCTGCTCCCTTTCCAGCTCTAACCAAATCAGTAACTAGGTTATTTAGTTTTCCGGTTAGATGTAAAATTCAACCATGTCCCCTTTGATTTTTTCTCACACAAAGTTCAAGCCTCGATCTCTTGTCTATACTTGAAACTCCCCAAGACCTGATTATGAATTCTTGAATTCAGGGTCATGCGACTGAAGTATTTCTGACAATATAGAAGCTTTTCGAGTTGTTGGTATTTTAATTTACTAATTTGGAGTTTCCAAAGTTATTTTTGCATCTAAAGTTGCTAATTCCAGTGGCCACCACGAGCAAGCTAGTCATTATGTGTATGAAATGCAGGAACTTATTATTTCAAATGAGATTTATAAGTAATAATGATTTCTATATTATGTGAAATATTCTTGGCTAGTTAATATTTCTTTGATAAGCAAACTATGAATGTTCTGACCGAATCACAGTTAGTAGTTGATCCATAGCATTTGCTTGGATGTTGTAACAAGTTGCATGTGACAATTCAGGCACAGCATGGTGGAGGGCAAATTGGTACGCGTCAAACTTTTTATGTTGGCATAGAGAACATGAGTTATGAGGTAATAACCGACAAACAAGAAGAACAATAGTATAAAAATCTATTATTCTTTATGGAAATATTTTCCCTCACAATTTTTGGTATGGGATTTAGGTTTTGGTAGCCTTTCAAGACCAGGTTGGATATGTCAGTACAGGATTGAGCAAGGAAGTCATTTTAGAACGTATGAAGTGCATCAAGTATCAGGCAATCGAAGTATCTGTGAATGACAACGATAGGTGTTGTATTTGTTTGGTAAGGGCTTATTTCATTTGGTTGTCTCCTACGCAAGTAAGTTAGATAGCCTTACTCATAAATACCTTTTTGTTTTGGTAGGACAACTTTTGTGATGGACAGACCATTGGTTTTGCTGACTGTGGGCACTACTTCCATTTTGATTGCATCACCGAGTGGCTCATGCAGAAGAATTATTGCCCTCTCTGCAAAAGGACTGCATTAACAACTTGAGGAAGAACAGTTTGCTTTAGCAAGTTTTTCCAGAACTTGAATTTTATTGCTTTGAAACTGTATGTACGTTTATTTCAATTTAAGCAACTTGTTATACTTCTGATGACAATTAATAAGACCTTTCAAACCTTGATAGCAGTTTTATAGAATCGATAATGTGCAATGCAAGTGTATGTGTTGTGCACTCTGAGTGGGAGAAAAAAATGTTGTTTATGTTGACTTGTTTGAAAGATGGCGATCCATATAGCAGATATTCAGTAGAAGTATAGAATGCAGAATAAAGTACGCACCGAGGGCACTTGGATTTGCAAAACTTGGGTCATATCATATTTTTGGTTATATGTCTCTCAATTTACCAGTGAACTTATGAAATGTATTTTCCTAAAATAAAAGGAGAATTTAAGCTACGTATATATTTACCAATGTTCCCATGATAGTTTATTTTGCCTTTATTAAATTGTATAAGTTTTTCATTTCCTTTAGTTTAGTTAAAAAAAGAAATTGGATATCTATGGTGTTTGGGCCAGCTTATGCGTATCTCGACTAATTCCACGGAATACTTGCTGTCTTCCAACATTATATTGCCTTTATTAAGTTGTCTACGTTGGCTGGCATAGAGAACATGAGTTATGGGCACAACTTCCACTTTGATTGCGTCACCGAGAGGCTTATGCAGAAGAATTCTTGCGCTGCAAAAGGGTTGCTTTGACAACTTGAGGAAGAACAATTTGCTCTAGCAAAATTTTCCAAAACTTGAATTTTATTGTTTTGAACCTATATATACCTTTATTTCAATCTAAACATTTTGTTTTACTTTCGGTGGCAATTAATAAGACCTTTCGAACCTTAATAACAATTTTATAAAATTCGTAAGGTGCCATGCAAGTGCATGTATTGTGCACTCTGAGTGGAGTAAAAAAACTTTTGTTTGTATTGAACGGCGTGAAAGATGACGATCTATATAGCAGATTTTTCAATAGAAGTATAGAACGTAGAATAAAGCACGTACAGAGAGAACTTGTAAATTACAAAACTTGGGTCATATCGGATTTTTGGTTATATGTCTCGCAATTTGCCAATGAACTTATAAAATACATTTTGCCAGATAAAAGGAGCATTTAGGTTACGTATATATTTACCAATATTCCCTAATAGTTTACTTTGCCTTTATTAAATTATTTAAGTTTTTCGTTTTCTTTAGTTTAGTTTAAAAAAATTGGATAATTATGGTGTGTAGGTCAACTTGCGCGTATCTCGACTAATTTCACGGAGTATATCCAATCTCTCAACATTATATATTTTTTATCACGCCCAACTATAGCCCTAAAAAGGATAAGTGGTCGTTGCAAATATAATTCGGTCCAAAATTCAAGAGTCGAATCCTATAGAGAACTAAGTTTTCGCTATAACTGTTAAATATTACTAATAGCGTGTTTGGTCAAGCTGGAAAAATTAGCTTATTTTGAGAAGTGTTTTTTCCAAATTTTTTCAAGAAAGTACTTTTGGTAAGAAGTAGTTTGTGTTTGGCTAATTAATTTGAAAAGCACTTTGAGCAACAATTAATGTTTGGCCAAACTTTTAAAAAGTACTTCTAAGTGTATTTTTTCTCAAAAGTGCTTTTCAAAAAAATGCTTTTGGGGAAAAGTTATTTTTTATGCTTCTCCAAAACTGCTTCTGCTTCTACTCAAAAACACTTTTTTTCCTTCTAAAAGCTTGGCCAAACACCTTAATTTTTGCAAAAAAGCACTTTCGACTAAAAAGAATTTTTGGCCAAAAAAGAAGCTTGGCCAAACAGGCTATAAGAAAGCAAGCTCGAACAACTTCTAAGTTGTAAAGCTTGAGAGTCTTGTTTTAAAATAACTAATGATTGTTTAAAAGTAGTAACAATTTGTCAACTACAGAGAGTAAATGTGAGACCCCATGTGTTTTTTTTTCTCTTCTCTTACGTAATATACGTAACGTGGCATTGTTTTATTAGGTTTATATGATTGGGTACAGCACATTGGGAGAATAAGACTGAAAATGTGTGGTAATATCAAGGAACTAAACTAAAGCTTTAGGTCAAAGGAATCCCTTAAACAAAGGTTCGTGGTTAAAGAAATGGCTCGGGTAGCACCCCGCGCGTTCGGAAAGTTTAAGTTAACTTGCATCTGTGGGATAAGACTAAGAGTGTCTAATATGCTAAGAATAATATTTTAGGAGGTATTATAATATNGAAAATGTGTGGTAATATAAAGGAACAAAAACTAAAGCTTTAGGTCAAAGGAATCCCTTAAACAAAGGTTCGTGGTTAAAGAAATGACTCGGGTAGCACCCCGCGCGTTCGGAAGGTTTAAGTTAACTTGCACCTGCGGGATAAGACTAAGAGTGTATAATATGCTAAGAATAATGTGTTATGAGGTATTATAATATCACACTGGTCACATGTTAATTTTTGGAGTCAAGCAAGTTGCGAAATAAAGGTCGGCAAAAGTTATCGTAAATTTCTCTAATAAATTTTCTAAACTTTGGGTCAGATTTATAAGATTATTTCTCCCAATATATAAAGAGTTATGGGACCCACAACCTACCTAATCGAAGTTCTATGAGTCTAGTTCGCAACCAAAAAAACCTCATATCAAACTGACATCGGAGTAAAGAGTTATAACTGTTTTACCGCGGACTGTCCGGGCTGAAATCGGGTCGGGTCAAACAAGTGGTATAAGTCAACAAATTCGACTTTTAAGACCCCAAAATATTTTATTTTAGTCCCAAAATAGTGAGCAAGCTGAAGAGAAGGTCCCATAGTGTTCTTGAGTGATTAAGGTGCATTTTTAATGATTTCTATCGTTAAAGTTTGCCCCCCGTGCCTAGAAACGCAATCTCTACGCTTTGCAATCGTTTCCCCCTTCTATTAGCTGTGTTTGGAGCTATTTTTGGAAGATAGGAATTTGCTGTTCTTGCTGGTTCTTCAGGCTTTATAATTGATTTGCCAAGGTAATCATCTTGGGACTCTTTTATGATCGNTTTCTCTCGTTAAAGTTTGCCCCCGTGCCTAGAAACACAATCTCTACGCTTTGCAATCGTTTCCCCCTTCTATTAGCTGTGTTTGGAGCTATTTTTGGAAGATAGGAACTTATTATTCTTGCTGGTTCTTCAATATTTATACTTGGTTTGCCAAGGTAATCATCTTCGGACTCTTTTATGATCGTTTTTACAAAGTTCTACGGATGTTTCGTCAAGTTAGGGTCATATGGAAAAAATCTGCCGATTTAAACTCAATTATGAACTGTTTATAGGTGCGTATAAGTTGCATATATAGTGTTTGCGAAGCTTAGGACGTAAGGAACAACTTTCGTGAAGGAACTCCAGACATTCGGACGATCCCGTTGGAAAGGTATGTTAAGGCTAAGCTCCGTCCTTCCTTTTAGCACGAATTCTGGAAAATTCCTAAGATGCCAAATGTGGTATTTTACTATTCTATTACTAGGAAGACCTTCTGAGAAAGGCATTGGGATCGTAGCTGAAGTATTTTTATGATGCTATTAGGTTGATATTCCACTCGTTCGGTTAAATAGGGTATTCGACATCTATATATGTCATTTTGTCGGCTTTGTTAACTATATGTCCGTATATATGAATTCTTATTCGTCTTTGGGTTGTGTGACTTAAAAATAAAGGCATTTAGTATTTGCGATCAGTCATTCTTTATGTTTAAACTACTAAAACACTTGATTTTTGAAATACTTTCTTTTACTAATTATCAAGAAATCAGGTATAAGGACTAAGTGAAGCACCTTAAGCTTTTTATGAACATCTTCAGAGTTAAGTTATCTTTCTAAAAGTTGAGTTAAGTTTTCAAGCTTATTAAAAAATATATGAGGTTCCACGAGACATTTGTATGCGATACGAAGGTGATTATAATTTTATGAGAATAAGAGTACCAATGAGCCAAGATTGGCTAAGTTCTTGTTATGGCCTATTATGTGCATTCAAAGTTCATATCATTCATGGCATATTCAAAGTTGCACAGTCAGTTGAGGTGTCTACGCCAGTTGGCGACTCTATTGTAGCTAGTCATGTCTATCGAGGTTGTACAGTGTTATTTAATGACCTTCCAACCTCTGTTGATTTAGTTGAATTGGTTATGGTAGACTTCGATGTCATTATGGGTATGGATTGGTTGGCAGCTTGTTATGCTAATATTGATTGTCGTGCAAAGTTGGTCCGATTTCATTTTCCTGGTGAGCCTGTCCTTGAATGGAAAGGTAATGCAACCATGCCTAAGGGTAAGTTTATTTCATACCTTAGGGCTCGAAAGTTTATTGCTAAAGGCTGTATATACCATCTGGTTCATGTCAGGGATATAGATAAGGAGCCAGCAACTCTTTAGTCGGTTCCTATTGTGAATGAATTCCCGATGGTATTCCCTGACGAGCTTCCAGGAATTCCCCGCGAAAGGGAAATCGATTTCGCTATAGATTTTCTTCCTGATACGCATCCTATATCCATTCCTCCCTAAAGAATGGCTCCTGCAGAGCTAAGGGAATTTAAGGAACAACTGAAGGACTTGCTCGATAAAGGCTTTATTAGGCCAAGTACATCCCCATGGGGGTGCTCCGGTGCTCTTTGTTTGAAAGAAAGATGGCTCCTTGCAGATGTGTATTGACTACATGCAACTAAATAAAGTCACTATCAAGAATAATTATCCTTTTCCACGGATTGATGACTTGTTCGACCAGTTACAAGGTGCCAAATGCTTTTCGAAGATCGACTTGCGATCCGGTTATCATCAACTACGAGTCAGGGATATTGATATCCCAAAAACAGCATTTAGGACGAGGTATGGCCATTTTGAATTCCTTTTCATGTATTTCGGGCTTACAAATGCCCCAGCAGCCTTTATGGATCTTATGAACCGGGTATTCAAAAATTCTTGGATGAATTTGTGATTGTGTTTATTGACGACATCCTGATATATTCACGATCGGAAGCCGAGCATGCGGACCACTTGCGAGCTGTATTCCATTGGTACCTGAGGCATCTAGAGACGCGAGACCTCCATCACCTGTTGTTCCCCCATCAGAGACTGGGGAGCAGGGGATGAGGGAGGCAGTTCAGTTGTTGACTAGGATGGTTTCTATTCATGAGCGACAACTAGAGTCGGGAGCAGATGCCCGGAGAGATCGGACATGAAGTTCGACAGTACGGGAGTTTCTTCACTTGGTCCCTCCATTATTTACAGGATCCAGTTCCACTAAGGATCCCCAGGAATTTATAGATCATATGTATAGAGTATTGAGGGTGATGCATGCCTCCGCCACCGAGGTTGTGGAGTTGGCTTCATTTCGACTACGTGATGTAGCCGTCCTATGGTATGAGGCATGGGAGAGAACTAGAGGACCTGATGCTCCGCCAGCAGAGTGGGAGGACTTCTCTGAGGCTTTTTTAGCCCATTATTTGCCACCGGCAGTTTGCGAGGCCCGTCTTGACCAGTTTCTTAGCCTGAAGTAGGGGGATATGAGTGTGAAGGATTATAGCCATAAGTTTAATTCTTTGGCAAGGTATGCACCAGATACCGTACGTACCATGAGGGCTAGAGTTCATCATTATGTGGATGGTTTGGGGGATCATCTGATTAAAGACTGTAGGGTAGCATCCCTATCAGATGATGTAGATATTTCCTGCATACAGGCTTTCGCTTGGACTACATAGGACCTTTCCCGTCGGATTTGTGATACTCGCAGGGATAGGGAGAAGAGTAAGAGGGCTCGTACTATGGGGTATTATAGGGAGCCACGGGGTGATTTTAGGCCCCCACTCCATCGATATCCACCTCGGTCAGCAGGTAGTTTCCCACCACAGATGCAGGGTCAGTGGTTTGATCGTTATATTCAGTCAGGACCGGGGCAAAGCTCAGGCCAGCCTGAGGGCCGTCCATAAGAGCGTTCCGCACAGATGAGACAACCTACTCCTCCATATACTCAGTGCGGTAATCTGCACACCAGGCAATGTAGACAGGGTTCGAGTGCATGTTATCATTGTGAGCAGACAGGGCATTTTTATTAGTCGGTGCCCGGGGTTAGGCAGAGGTACACCAGCTCAGCCTTCAGGATCCATAGCAGCCTCTTCGCCCTCAGTCCGTGCTCCCCGACCAGGTTCACAGCCTACTCAGGGCCGTGGTAGGGGGAGAGGTGGAGGAGACACCTCAGGTTCTAGTGGTGGCCATAACTGCTTTTATGCACTCACAGGCCGACAGGATTCAGAGGCATCCCCAGATATTGTCACAGGTGCATTGACAATACATTCTCATGCCATTTATGCATTGATAGATCCCGGCTCTACATTTTCATATATTACTCCATTTATTGCTGGTAAGCTTGACATGAGATCTGAGTTGTTGCCGCAGTCAGTTGAGGTGTCTACGCCAGTTGGTGACTCTATTGTAGCTAGTCATGTCTATCGAGGTTGTACAGTGTTATTTAATGACCTTCCAATCTCTGTTGATTTAGTTGAATTGGTTATGATAGACTTCGATGTCATTATGGGTATGGATTGGTTGGCAGCTTGTTATGCTAATATTGATTGTCGTGCAAAGTTGGTCCGATTTCATTTTCCTGGTGAGCCTGTCCTTGAATGGAAAGGTAATGCAGCCTCACCCAAGGGTAAGTTTATTTCATACCTTAGGGCTCGGAAGTTTATTTCTAAAGGCTGTATATACCATCTGGTTCATGTCAGTGATATAGATAAGGAGCCAGCGACTCTTCAGTCGGTTCCTATTGTGAATGAATTCCCGACGGTATTCCCTGACGAGCTTCCAGGAATTCCCCCCGAAAGGGAAATCGATTTCGCTATAGATTTGCTTCCTGATACGCAGCCTATATCCATTCCTCCCTACAGAATGGCTCCTGCAGAGCTAAGGGAATTGAAGGAACAACTGAAGGACTTGCTCGATAAAGGCTTTATTAGGCCAAGTACATCCCCATGGGGGTGCTCCGGTGCTCTTTGTTTAAAGAAAGATGGATCCTTGCGGATGTGTATTGACTACAGGCAACTAAATAAAGTCACTATCAAGAATAAGTATCCTCTTCCACGGATTGATGACCTGTTCGACCAGTTACAAGGTGCCAAATGTTTTTCAAAGATCGACTTGCGATCCGGTTATCATCAACTACGAGTCAGGGATATTGATATCCCAAAAACAGCATTTAGGACGAGGTATGGCCATTTTGAATTCCTTTTCATGTATTTCGGGCTTACAAATGCCCCAGCAGCCTTTATGGATCTTATGTACCGAGTATTCAAACCATTCTTGGATGAATTTGTGATTGTGTTTATTGACGACATCCGGATATATTCACGATCGGAAGCCGAGCATGCGGACCACTTGCGAGCTGTATCTCCAGGACTACATGTTATATGCTAAATTCTCTAAATGTGAATTTTGGCTAACTTCTGTAGCTTTTCTTGGTCATGTTATTACCGGTGATGGTATCAAGGTTGATGGCCAAAAGATTGAAGCTGTGATGACTTGGCCGAGGCCCTTGAATCCGACTGAGGTTCGTAGCTTTTTAGGCTTGGCAGGGTATTACCGAAGGTTTGTGAAGGGATTTTCCTCTATCTCTGCACCATTGACAAAACTGACACATAAGGGAGCTAAGTTTCAGTGGACTGAGGCATGTGAACAAAGTTTTAGGAGCTAAAGAAAAGGCTTACTACGGTACCTGTCTTGACTCTTCCGGATTGCACCGAGGGTTATGTTGTATATTGTGATGCCTCGAGAATTGGCCTAGGTTGTGTTCTTATGCAACATGGTAAGGTTATCGCGTATGCCTCTAGACAGTTGCGGAAACATGAACAGAAATATCCTACGCACGATCTTGAGTTAGTCGCAGTTGTCTTTGCCCTAAAGATTTGGCGGCATTATCTATATGGGGTTCATATTGATGTTTTCACCAACCACCAGAGCCTTCAGTATTTATTTAAACAGAGGGAGTTGAATCTACGACAAAGAAGATGGCTAGAATTACTAAAGGACTATGATGTTGATATTTTATATCATCCCGGCAAAGCTAATATTGTTGCTGATGCCCTTAGCCGGAAGTCCATGGGCAGTCTAAGCCATGTTGAAGCTGATAAGGTCAAGATGACCAGATATCTATGCCAGCTAGCTAGTTTGCAGGTGCGTTTGGTAGTCGCAGAGGGTGGACGTATTCTCGTTCAGAATACGTCAAAATCTTCTTTTGTTACTGAAGTGAAAGAGCGACAACACGAGGATCCTGAGCGTATAAAATTGAGGGAAAGTATTCCACAACAACGACAACCTTTATTTGAGCTAACCGAAGATGGAGTCTTAGATACCAGGGCCGCTTATGTGTAACGACAGTCGGAGAGCTCCGCACCAAGATTCTTTTGGAGGCCCATTATTCTAGATATGCAGTTTACCCCGGAGCGACAAAGATCTATCGGTACCTTCGACAGATCTATTGGTGGAATGGAATGAAAAAAGATATCGCGATGGTAGCCCAATGTCCCAACTTCCAGCAAGTTAACNGAGCTCCGCACCAAGATTCTTTCGGAGGCCCATTATTCTAGATATGCAGTTCACCCCGGAGCGACAAAGATGTATCGGGACCTTCGACAGATCTATTGGTGGAATGGAATGAAAAAAGATATCGCGGAGATGATAGCCCAATGTCCTAACTGCCAGCAAGTTAAAGCCGAACATCAGAGGCCTGGAGGCCTAACTCAGTATATTGAGCTTCCGTTATGGAAATGGGACATGATAAATATGGATTTCATCACTGGTTTGCCTCGCACTCCACGAAGGTATGATTCTATTTGGGTAATTATTGACAGGCTTACAAAATCTTCTCATTTCCTGCCAGTCAGGACGACATATTCAGCCGAGGATTATGCCAAGCTTTACATTCGAGAGATTGTTCGCCTTCACGGAGTGCCATTATCTATTATCTCTGATCGAGGGGCTCAATTTACAGCACACTTTTGGAAATCTTTTCAGAAGGGTCTAGGCACACAGGTAAATCTTAGCACCACTTTTCATCCGCAAACTGATGGACAGGCAGAGTGTACTATACATACAGTTGAGGATATGTTACGTTCCTACGTGCTAGATTTTAAAGGAAGTTGGGATGATTATCTACCTCTTATTGAGTTCGCTTATAATAACAACTTCCAAGCTAGTATTCAGATGGCTCCTTACGAAGCACTATATGGGCGGAAGTGTAGGTCGCCGATCGGTTGGTTCGAGGTCGGGGAAGTAGAGTTGATAGGTCCTAATTTAGTCCAGCAAGCAATGGAAAAGGTAAAACTTATTAGACATCAGCTGCGTACAACACAAAGTCGACAGAAGTCTTATGCAGATGTTCGACGACGAGACTTAGAGTTTGATGTAAAAGATTGGGTTTTCCTGAAAGTATCGCCTATGAAGGGCGTCATGCGATTTGGAAAGAAGGGGAAGCTCAGCCCCAGGTATGTTGGACCGTATAAGATTATTCGGAGGATTGGTAGGGTGGCGTACGAGCTTGATTTGCCTTCAGAATTGGAAGCAGTCCATCCTGTGTTTCATGTATCTATGTTGCGGAAGTGCATTGGAGATCCTTCACGTATTACGCCCATTGAGGATATTCACATTGCTAAAGACTTATCTTATTCAGAGGTACCAGTAGCTATTTACATCGGCAGGTAAGAAAGCTTCGAACTAAAGAAGTGGCTTCCGTGAAAGTGTTATGTCAAAAGAAACATCAAGGAAATGACCTGGGAAGCTGAGGAGGAAATGAGGAAGAAGTACCCCCACCTATTTACGACTTAAGGTGAGTCGCATTTAAATAATTGGCAATTATTCCTTTACAGCAACTTAATTGGATTTTAAATGACTTGAAAGTGCAATTTAAATTTCTTATTGCGAGATAGCTATACGAAGCCTAGTAATTAGAATCTTCAGAATTTGATTTATGCTTTCCAAATGTAAAAAATATAGCCTCGCAAATAACGTATTAGCGGAAAAGAAATGAAACCAAGGAATTGACTTGACCCATTCGCGGACGAATGTTCTTAAGGGGGGAGGGGGGAGACTGTGAGACCCCATGTGTTTTTTTTTTCTCTTCTCTTACGTAATATATGTAACATGGCGTTGTTATATTAGGTATATATGATTGGGTATAGCACATTGGGAGAATAAGACTGAAAATGTGTGATAATATAAAGGAACTAAACTAAAGCTTTAGGTCAAAAGGAATACCTTAAACAAAGGTTCGTGGTTAAAGAAATGGCTCGGGTAGCACCCCGCGCGTTCGGAAGGTTTAAGTTAACTTGCACCTATGGGATAAGACTAAGAATCTCTAATATGCTAAGAATAATATTTTAGGAGGTATTATAATATCACTCTGGTCACATGTTAAGTTTTGGAGTCAAGCAAGTTGCGAAATAAAGGTCGGCAAAAGTTATCGTAAATTTCTCTAATAAATTTTCTAAACTTTGGGTCAAATTTATCAGATCATTTCTCCCAATATGTAAAGAGTTATGGGATCCACAACCTACCTAATCGAAGGTCTACGAGTCTAGTTTGCAACCAAAATAACTTCACATCAAACTGACATCGTAGTAAAGAGTTACGACTGTTTTACCACGGACTGTCCGGGCTGAAACCGGGTCGGGTCAAACAAGTGGTATAAGTCGGTAAATTCGATTTTTAAGACCCAAAAACATTTCATTTTAGTCCTAAAACAGTGAGAAAGCTGAAGAGAAGGTCCCATGGTGTTCTTGGGTGATTAAGGTGCATTTTTAACGATTTCTATCGTTAAAGTTTGCCCCCCGTGCCTAGAAACGCAATCTCTATGCTTTGCAATCGTTTCCCCCTTCTATTAGCTGTGTTTGGAGATATTTTTGGAAGATAGGAATTTTTTGTTCTTGCTGGTTCTTCAAGCTTTATAATTGATTTGCCAAGGTAATCATCTTGGGATTCTTTTATGATCGTTTTTACAAAGTTCTACGGACGTTTCGTCAAGTTAGGGTCATATGGCAAATCTGCCGATTTAACCTCAATTATGAACTGTTTATAGGTGTGTATAAGCTGCATATATATAGTGTTTGCAAGACTAGGACGTAAGGAACAACTTTCGTGAAGGAACTACAGGCATTCAGACGTTCGTTGGAGAGGTATGTTAAGGCTAAGCTCTGTCCTTTCGTTTAGCACGAATTCTGGGAAATTCCTAAGACGCCAAATGTGATATTTTACTATTCTATTGCTAGAAAGACCTTCTATGAAAGGTATTGGGATCGTCGCTGAAGTATTTTTATGATGCTATTAGGCTGATATTCCACTCGTTCGGTTAAATAGGGTATTCGACATCTATATATGTCATTTTTTCGGCTTTCTTAACTATATGTCCATATATATGAATTCTTATTCGTCTTTGGTTGTGTGACTTAAAAATAAAGGCATTTAGTATTTGTGATCGGTCCTTCTTCCTTGTTAAAGTGTATTTTAAAAATCTCTAAAGTGATACGTCGATTTCCAAAAATCTCAAATATAGTTTTTATGTTTAAACTACTAAAATTCTTGATTTTTGAAATACTTTCTTTTACTAATTATCAAGAAATCAGGTATAAGGACTAAATGAAGCACCTTAAACTTTTTATGAACATCTTCAGAGTTAAGTTATCTTTCTAAAAGTCGAGTTAAGTTTTCAAGCTTATTAAAAAAAACATATGAGGTTCCATGAGACATTTGTATGCAATACGAAGGTGATTATGAGATTATGAGAATAAGAGTACCAATGAGCCAAGATTGGATAAGTTCTTGTTGTGGCCTATTATGTGCATTCAAAGTTCATATCATACATGGCATATTATGCATGGAATTCGAGCTATAATCGGAGGTAAGGGGCCCATTTGCCCGAAAGACTTTATATATTGTACAGATGGCCACAGGTTGGCAATATGATACCGGTTAGCTACCGGGAGAGACCGCCATTGCTAGCATTTGGTTGGGTATGTCATGCATTTGCATCAATATATATGTATTCATGACATACGATTACACGAGCATACCATGCATATTTGATTACTATGAGGTCGTATGTCGGCCATGGAGGCTATCAGAGTTTTAGTGTCAGGTGGTATATCTATTACCCTTTTTATATCATCTATGTAAGATTCTACTTTCTGCCTTACATACCAGTACACTTTTATTCGTACTGATGTCCCGTTACCTGGGGACACTGCATTTTTGTTTCGTGCGTGCAGGTCCAGGTAGGGACTCTGATCGTCCCCTCTACTAGGATTTCAGGGTTCAGCTGTGAGTTGGTAAGCTCCACCTCTTCCTGGAGCTTTCGTAGGATGGTTACTTTTGTTGTACAATTTGGATATAGTCGGGCCTTGTCCCGACAGTGCTTATGACACTCTTAGAGGTTATTGTGGACACAGTATTTTAGGTTTCTTTTTGCAGCTCTCAGTCTCCAGCCCATAGGCTTGGCATGTATATATATGTGTGTAGGCATGTATGTCTTCAGTCGCGGCCTCGTCGGCCAGATAGTACTTTATTATTTTGGTTTGTCTACCTTTGTTTATATGGCTTATTGTTATTCAGATTATGATCTTAACGGTCCAGGCTTATTATTTCAGATGGTGTGCTGCCCGATCTGTCTGGCCCCCAGTTTAGTTAGCTAGTATGTTTAGTGGCTAACTCGATCGAATACAGTATCGAGTGCTAGTCGTGCCTTCCCTAGTTTGGGGCGTGATAAACTAAAGGTTGGAGACAAGATTAAAGAGGCCTAAAGTTATGATTTTTCCAATTTTCGAATCGTTCCCGTTATATCTCCTTTAATTTTACCTAAGTATTCTCTATTGATCGTGAGCACTTTATGTGTCGTAATTTTTTTCCGAGCAACTATTTTAATTTACTAGACATAGTTTTTCGAACGATGCTAGCTGGCACTATTTTACCGCTCACATGACCACGTCAATATTTTGTTATTCCTAAACCCACATTTAAACCCGTTATATTTATTCCTCACATACGTTAGGAGTGACGATGTTCAACAACAACCTAAATATGTATCCTTCCCAAGCAATACATAGTAAATAGGCATAGTCAATTGATGACCATTCAATTAACTGAAATAAGCACGTAGTTGAAAAAGTAGAGAAATTTAAAGGCTAAATTATATTAAAACGTAACAAGAATCATCCTTCAAAAGGTTCCATCAAAACTCTAGATAATAAATTAGCTACTCATAATAGTATGTTGAATCATAACGATGGAAAAATAGGAAGAAATAGATTAAAACGTAAAGTTGAATTCTTCTCCTTGTTCCAAGCACGTTTTTCGCTAATTTTTCTCCTATTTGATCATTTTCTGCGCAAGTTCGTTCCTACATATAAAACACATGCAGTGAGCATATTTTCACTTCAAAAATCGTGTGATCTTCCACAACTCACATAAGCAATAGTATGCAAGCATACTAAAAAATATTCATTTTTCATCGTTTATCAATTTTCTTTAAATTTAAGCACTATGTTGATTTTTTATGATGGTAAGAAGACCATTTGAACCTTGATAGCAGTTACATAAAAATAATGTGCAATGACAGTGATTGTTGTGTGCTTAAGTGGTGCTAAAAACCTTTTGTTCATGTTAGATAACCTGGAAAATAGCATTTTCTATAGCAAGATGTTCAATAGAACTTCAAAATTCTATATCTGTTGATAGTGTAAGGAATATAATCTATTTGCTCACTTATCGAGACCAATTAAATCTGGTGGACATTTAATGAAAAGTAAGAATTAATGGCGAGAATATCAAATTACAAAAAAAGAGATGAGAACAAGAAAGTTTTTTCCAGTTGTTCATATCCTAATTGACTAATTGGAGTTAGCAAAGTTATATTCGCATCTATTTAGATGCAGTGGCGGATCGATGTCGTGTTAAAGTGTCGTTTGAACTCAGAACTTTCAACGTGGAGTATAATTTTTATCTAAAAATTTATTAAATTTGCAAAAAAATAGTAAGTTGAACCTAAAACTTTAAAAATATAATAGGTTCAATAATTTCAATTGAACTTTCAATGCGGAGTATAATTTATATGTAAAAAATTATTAATTTTGCAATAAAATAGTAGATTGAACCCATATTTTTAAAAATATAATAAGTTCAATAATAAAAATCTTTAAGATGCTATCCGAGTGAGCAAGCTAGTCATTATGTGTATGAAATGCAGGGAATTATTACTTTACATGAGATCTCTAAGTGATAATGATTTCTATATATTGCGAAATATCTTTGCTAGTAAATATTTTTTTGATAAGCAAACTATGCATGTTCTGACTGAATCACAATTAATAGTTGATCCATAGCATTTTCTTGGAGGTTGTAACAAGTTGCAGGTGACATTTTAGGCACAACATGGTGGAGGACAAATTGGTGTGCGTCAAACTTTCTACGTTGATGTAGAGAACATGAGTTATGAGGTAATAATCGACACACATGAAGAAAAATAGTATAAAAAGTCTATTATTTATATGGAATATTTTCCCTCAAATTTCTAGTATGAGATTTAGGTTTTGTTAGCCTTTCAAGACCAGATTGGATATGTCAATACATGATTGAGAAAAGAAGTCATTTTTGCACGTATGAAGTGCATTAAGTATCAGTTGATCGAAGTGTTTTAAAATGACGACGATAGGTATTGTATTTATTTCGTAAGGACTAACTTCATTTAGTTGTCTCCTGCGCATGTAAGTTAGATAGGATTTGCTAGTTGTGAGCACACCTTCAACTTTGATTGCAACACTGAGTGGCTCATAGAAAAACATTTTTGCCCTCCTTGTAAAAAGACTACATTAGACAACTTAAGGAAGAACAATTTGCTTAATAAGTTTCTCGAGAACTTAAATTTTATTGCTTTAAACTTGTATATACGTTTATTTCAATTTAAATAATTCATTGTACATTTGATGGCAATTGATAAGACCTTTCGAATCTTGATAGCACTTTTATAAAATCCGTAATGTGCAATGCAAGTGCATGTGTTGTGCACTCTGAGTGGGTATAAAAAACTTTTGTTTGTGTTGAAGTCGCTACTATTTCAGCAATGTGAAATATTTCTTCAGAATTAATTAAGCCTACCTCTATTTAAGAGGATACATGAATCATCAAAATATTAGATTACAAATCCGACTATTTAAAAGAAGGGCAGCTGGTGAAGAATGAAATTAGAAGGAAAGAAGTAGGCAAATTTCTTTATCTTGCTAATGATGATGTTTTTGTCTAATTTAAAGCCTATTTATAGGCATATGTGCATGGATCTATCATGTTGAGGGGCAAGATCGTGTCAAATGCAATTGCCACTTTTTAAAAGCATTTTACCATTTATCTTATGACTTCTATAAGGGTTGACATTGCCCTCTTTGCAAAAGGACAGTGTTGACAACTTGAAGAAGAACAATTTTCCTAGCAAGTTTTTCGAGAACTTAAATTTTATTGCTTTAGACCTGTATATACGTATATTTCAATTTAAATAATTCATTGTACTTTTGATGGCAATTGATAAGACCTTTCGAATCTTGATAGCAGTTTTATGAAACTCGTAATGTGCAATACAAGTGCATGTGTTGTGCACTCTGAGTGGGTATAAAAGAACTTCTGTTTGTGTTGAAGTCGCGTAAGGAACTGTTTTAAGAAACTATTTCAGCAATGTGAAATATTTCTCCAGGATTAATTATGCCTACCTCTACTTAAAAAGATACAAGAATCATCAAAATATTTAATTATAAACCCGACTATTTAAAAGAAGGGAAGCAGGTGAAGAATGAAATTAGAAGGAAAGAAGTAGGCACATTTCTTTTTCTTGCTAATAATGACGTTCTTGTCTAATTGAGAGCCTATTGATAGGCATATGTGCATGGATCTATCATGTTGTGGGGCAAGATCGTGTCAAATGCAATTGCTACTTTTTAAAAGCATTTTACCATTTATCTTATGACTTCTAGAAGGGTTGCCACTTGATTTTGGGTAAGTCATTTGTCCAAAAAGACTTTAAAATATTGCCACATTAATAACTTCCACTTTGATTACATCACTCGGTGGCTCGTGCAGAAAGTTTTTTGCCCTCTTTGCAAAAGGACTGTGTTGACAACTTGAAGAAGACCAATTTTCTCTAGCAAGTTTCTTGAGAACTTAAATTTTATTGCTTTAGACCGGTATATATGTTTATTTCAATTTAAACAATTCGTTATACTTTTGATGGCAACTGATAAGACCTTTCGAATTTTGATAGCATTTACAAAATCTGTAATGTGCAATGCAAGTGCATGCATTGTGCACTCTGAGTGGGTATAAAAAAACTTCTATTTGTGTTGAAGTCGCGGTTGGAACTGTTCTAAGAAATTATTTTAGCAACGTGAAATATTTCTCCAGGATTAATTAAGCCTACATCTATTTAAGAGGATACATGAATCATCAAAATATTAGATTACAAACACGGTAATTTAAAAGAAGGGCACCTGGTGAAGAATGAAATTAGAAGGAAATAATTAGGCAAATTTCTTTATCTTGATAATGATGATGTTCTTGCCTAATTTAAAGCCTATTTATAGGCATATATGCATGGATCTATCATGTTGAGGGGCAAGATTGTGTCAAATGCAATTGCCACTTTTTAAAGGCATTTTACCATTTATCTTACGACTTCTAAAAGGGTTGCCATTTGATTTTGGGTAAGACACTTGTCCAAAAAAGCTTTAAAATATTTTCACATTAATAACTTCCACTTTGATTGCATCACCCAGTGGCTCATGCAGAAAATATTTTGTCCTTTTTACAAAAGGACTGTCATGACAACTTGAAGAAGAACAATTTTCCTAGCAAGTTTCTCGAGAACTTAAATTTTATTGCTTTAGATATGTATATACGTTTATTTCAATTTAAATAATTCGTTGTACTTTTGATGGCAATTGATAAGACCTTTCGAATCTTGATTGCAGTTTTACAAAACCCGTAATGCGCAATGCAAGTACATGTGTTGTGCACTCTAAGTGGGTATAAAAAATTCTGTTTGTGTCGAAGTCGCGCTAGGAACTGTTCTAAGAAATTTTTTAGCAATGTGAAATATTTCTTCAGGATTAATTAAGACTACCTCTATTTAAGAGGATACATGAATCATAAAAATATTAAATTACAAATCCGGCTATTTAAAATAAGGGCAGCTGGTGAAGAATGAAACTAGAAGGAAAGAAGTAGGCAAATTCTTTATCTTTCTAATGACGATGTTTCTAATTTAAAGCCTATTTATTGACATATATGCATGGATCTATCATGTTGAGGGGCAAGATCGTGTATAATGCAATTGCCACTTTTAAAAGCAGTTTATCATTTATCTTACGACTACTAGAAGGGTTGCCATTTGATTTTGGGTAAGACACTTGTCCAAAAAAGTTTTAAAATATTTTCACATTAATAACTTCCACTTTGATTGCATCACTGAGTGGCTCATGCAGAAAAGTTTTTGCCCTCTTTGCAAAAAGACTGTGTTGACAACTTGAGGAAGAACAATTTGCTCTAAGAGGTTTTTCGAGAACATAAATTTTATTGCTTTAAACCTGTATATACATTTATTTCAATTTAAACAATTCGTTGTACTTTTGATGGCAATTCATAAGACCTTTCGAATCTTGATAGCAGTTTTATGAAACTCGTAATGTGCAACACAAGTGAATGTGTTGTGCACTCTGAGTGGGTATAAAAAAACTTCTGTTTTTGTTGAAGTCGCTCTAGGAACTGTTCTACAAAATTATTTTAGAAATGAGAAATATTTCTCCAGGATTAATTTAGCCTACCTCTATTTAAGAGGATACATGAATCATCAAAATATTAGATTACAAACCCGACTATTTAAAAGAGCGGTAGCTGGTGAAGAATGAAATTAGAAGGAAAGAAGTAGACAAATTTCTTTATCTTACTAATGATGATGTTCTTGTCTAATTTAAAGCCTATTTATAGGCATGTGTGCATGGATCTATCATGTTGAGGAGCAAGATCGTGTCAAATACAATTGTCACTTTTTAAAAGCATTTTACCATTTATCTTATGACTTCTAAAAGGGTTGTCATTTGATTTTGGGTAAGACACTTGTCTAAAAAGGCACTAAAATACTGTCACATTAATAACTTCCACTTTGATTGCATCACTGAGTGGCTCAGGCAGGACATGTTTTTCCCTCTCTGCAAAAGGACTGTGCAGACAACTTGATGAAGAACAATTTGCTTTAGCAAGGTTTTAGAGAACTTAATTTTTTTTGCTTTAAACCTGTATGTACGTTTATTTAAATTTAAACAATTCGTTGTACTTTTGATGGCAATTGATACGACCTTTCGAATCTTGATAGCAGTTTTAAGAAACTCGTATTGTGCAACACAAGTGCATGTGTTGTGCACTTTGAGTGGGTGTAAAAAAACTTTTGTTTTTGTTGAAGTCGCGGTAGGAACTGCATTAAGAAACTATTTCAGCAATGTGAAATATTTCTCCAGGATTAGTTATGCCTACCTCTATTTAAGAGGATACAAGAATCATCAAAATATTAAAATTACAAATCTGGCTATTTAAAAGAAGGGAAGCTGGTGAAGAATGTAATTAGAAGGAAAGAAGTAGGCAAATTTCTTTATCTTGCTAATGATGATATTTCTAATTTAAAGCCTTTTTATTGGCATATATGCATGGATCTATCATGTTGAAGGGCAAGATCGTGTCTAATGCAATTGCCACTTTTAAAAGCATTTTACCATTTATCTTATGGCTTCTAGAAGGGTTGCAATTTGATTTTGGGTAAGACACTTGTCCAAAAAAGCTTTAAAATATTTCCACATTAATAACTTCCACTTTGATTGCATCATTGAGTGGCTCATGCAGACATGTTTTTTTCCCTCTTTGCAAAAGGACTATGTTGACAACTTGAAGAAAAACAATTTGCTCTAGCAAGTTTTTCGAGAACTTAAATTTTATTGCTTTAAACCTGTATATACGTTTATTTCAATTTAAACAATTCGTTGTACTTTTGATGGCAATTGATAAGACCTTTCGAATCTTGATAGCAGTTTTATGAAACTCGTAATGTGCAACACAAGCGAATGTGCTGTGCACTCTGAGTGGGTATAAAAAAATTTCTGTATTTGTTGAAGTCGCGCTAGGAACTGTTCTAAGAAATTATTTTAGCAATGTGAAATATTTCTCCAGGATTAATTAAGCCTACCTCTATTTAAGAGGATACAAGAATCATCAAAATATTAAATTACAAACCCGACTATTTAAAAGAAGGGTAGCTGGTGAAGAATAAAATTAGAAGGAAAGAAGTAGATAAATTTCTTTATCTTACTAATGATGATGTTCTTGTCTAATTTAAAGCCTATTTATAGGCATATGTGCATGGATCTATCATGTTGAGGGGCAAGATCATGTCAAATGCAATTATCGTTTTTAAAAGCATTTTACCATTTATCTTATGACTTCTAGAAGGGTTTCCACTTGATTTTGGGTAAGTCATTTGTCCAAAAATACATTAAAATATTGCCACATTAATAACTTCCACTTTGATTGCATCACTCGGTGGCTCGTGCAGAAAACTTTTGCAAAAGGACTGTGTTGACAACTTGAAGAAGACCAATTTGCTCTAGCAAGTTTCTTGAGAACTTAAAACTTTATTGCTTTAGACCGGTATATATGTTTATTTCAATTTAAACAATTCGTTATAATTTTGATGGCAACTGATAAGACCTTTCAAATTTTGATAGCATTTTTACAAAATCTGTAATGTGCAATGCAAGTGCATGCATTGTGCACTCTGAGTGAGTATAAAAAATTTCTGTTTGTGTTGAAGTCGCGGTTGGAACTGTTCTAAGAAATTATTTTAGCAATGTGAAATATTTCTCCAGGATTAATTAAGTCTACCTCTATTTAAGAGGATACATGAATCATCAAAATATTAGACTACAAACACGGTTATTTAAAAGAAGGGCAGCTGGTGAAAAATTAAATTAGAAGGAAAGAATTAGGCAAATTTTTTTATCTTGCTAATGATGATGTTCTTGCCTAATTTAAAACCTATTTATAGGCATATGTGCATGGATCTATCATGTTGAGGGGCAAGATCGTGTCAAATGCAATTGTCATTTCTTAAAAGCATTATATCATTTATCTTACGACTTCTAAAAGGGTTGCCATTTGATTTTGGGTAAGACACTTGTCCAAAAAATCTTTAAAATATTTTACATTAATAACTTCCACTTTGATTGCATCATCCGGTGGCTCATGCAGAAAATATTTTTTCCTTTTTACAAAAGGACTGTCATGACAACTTGAAGAAGAATAATTTGCCTAGCAAGTTTCTCGAGAACTTAAATTTTATTGCTTTAGACATGTATATACGTTTATTTCAATTTAAATAATTCGTTGTACTTTTGATGGCAATTGATAAGAACTTTCGAATCTTGATAGCAGTTTTACAAAACCCGTAATGTGAAATGCAAGTACATGTGTTGTGCACTCTAAGTGGGTATAAAAAATTATGTTTGTGTCGAAGTCGCGCTAGGAACTGTTCTAAGAAATTTTTTAGCAATGTGAAATATTTTTTTAGGATTAATTAAGCCTACCTCTATTTAAGAGGACACATGAATCATCAAAATATTAAATAACAAATTCGGCTATTTAAAATAAAGGCAGCTGGTGAAGAATGAAATTAGAAGGAAAGAAGTAGGCAAATTTCTTTATCTTTCTAATGATGATGTTTATAATTTAAAGCCTATTTATTAACATATATGCATGGATCTATCATGTTGAGGGGCAAAATCGTGTGTAATGCAATTGCCACTTTTAAAAGCATTTTACCATTTATCTTATTACTTCTAGAAGGGTTGCCATTTGATTTTGGGTAAGACACTTGTCCAAAAAAGCTTTAAAATATTTTCACATTAATAACTTCCACTTTGATTGCATCACTGAGTGGCTCATGCAGAAAAGTTTTTGCCCTCTTTGCAAAAAGACTGTGTTGACAACTTGAGGAAGAACAATTTGCTCTAGCAAATTTTTCGAGAACTTATTTTTATTGCTTTAAACCTGTATATACGTTTATTTCAATTTAAACAATTCGTTATACTTTTGATGGCAATTCATAAGACCTTTTGAATCTTGATAGCAGTTTTACAAAACCCGTAATGTGAAATGCAAGTACATGTGTTGTGCACTCTAAGTGGGTATAAAAAATTCTGTTTGTGTCGAAGTCGCGCTAGGAACTGTTCTAAGAAATTTTTTAGCAATGTGAAATATTTTTTCAGGATTAATTAAGCCTACCTCTATTTAAGAGGACACATGAATCATCAAAATATTAAATTACAAATCCGACTATTTAAAATAAGGGCAGCTGATGAAGAATGAAATTAGAAGGAAAGAAGTAGGCAAATTTCTTTATCTTTCTAATGATGATGTTTCTAATTTAAAGCCTATTTATTGACATATATGCATGGATCTATCATGTTGAGGGGTAAGATCGTGTCTAATGCAATTGCCACTTTTAAAAGCATTTTACCGTTTATCTTATGACTTTTAGAAGGGTTGCCATTTAATTTTGGGTAAGACACTTGTCCAAAAAAGCTTTAAAATATTTTCACATTAATAACTTCCACTT
Source organism: Nicotiana knightiana (assembly GCA_005239525.1). Lineage (NCBI taxonomy): Eukaryota > Viridiplantae > Streptophyta > Magnoliopsida > Solanales > Solanaceae > Nicotiana > Nicotiana knightiana. The sequence continues at coordinate 28,130 of ML390113.1, read as the reverse complement.
TGATTGCATCACTAAGTGACTCATGCAGAAAAGTTTTTGCCCTCTTTGCAAAAAGACTGTGTTGACAATTTGAGGAAGAACAATTTGCTCTAGCAAGTTTTTTGAGAACTTAAATTTTATTGCTTTAAACTTGTATATACGTTTATTTCAATTTAAACAATTCATTGTACTTTTGATGGCAATTCATAAGACCTTTCGAATCTTGATAGCAGTTTTATGAAACTCGTAATGTGCAACACAAGTGAATGTGTTGTGCACTCTGAGTGGGTATAAAATAACTTCTGTTTTTGTTGAAGTCGCTCTAGGAACTGTTCTAAGAAATTATTTTAGAAATGTGAAATATTTCTCCAGGATTAATTAAGCCTACCTCTATTTAAGAAGATACATGAATCATCAAAATTTTAGATTACAAACCCGGCTATTTAAAAGAGGGGTAGCTGATGAAGAATGAAATTAGAAGGAAAGAAGTAGACAAATTTCTTTATATTACTAATGATGATGTTTTTGTCTAATATAACGCCTATTTATAGGCATGTGTGCATGGATCTATCATGTTCAGGAGCAAGATCGTGTCAAATGCAATTGCCACTTTTAAAAGCATTTTACCATTTATCTTATGACTTCTAAAAGGGTTGTCATTTGATTTTGGGTAAGACACTTGTCCAAAAAGGCATTTAAATATATTCACATTATTAACTTCCACTTTGATTGCATCACTGAGTGGCTCAGGCAGGAAATGTTTTTCCCTCTTTGCAAAATGACTGTGTTGACAACTTGAGGAAGAACAATTTGATTTAGCAAGGTTTTCGAGAACTTAAATTTTTTGCTTTAAACCTGTATATACGTTTATTTCAATTTAAACAATTCGTTGTACTTATGATGGCAATTTATACGACCTTTCGAATCTTGATAGCAGTTTTAAGAAACTCGTATTGTGCAACACAAGGGCATGTGTTGTGCACTCTGAGTGGGTAAAAAAACTTTTGTTTGTGTTGAAGTTGCGGTAGGAACTGTTCTAAGAAACTATTTCAGCAATGTGAAATAGTTCTCCAGGATTAATTATGCTTACGTCTATTTAAGAGGATACAAGAATCATCAAAATATTAAAATTACAAACCTGGCTATTTAAAAGAAGGGAAGCTGGTGAAGAATGTAACTAGAAGGAAAGAAGTAGGCAAATTTCTTTATCTTGCTAATGATGATGTTTCTAATTTAAAGCCTATTTATTGGCATATATGCATGAATCTATCATGTTGAAGGGCAAGATCGTGTTTAATGCAATGCCACTTTTAAAAGAATTTTACCATTTATCTTATGGCTTCTAGAAGGGTTGCCATTTGATTTTGGGTAAGACACTCGTCCAAAAAAACTTTAAAATATTTCCACATTAATAACTTCCACTTTGATTGCATCACTGAGTGGCTCATGCAGAAAAGTTTTTGTCCTCTTTGCAAAAGGACTGTGTTGACAACTTGAGGAAGAACAATTTGCTCTAGCAAGTTTTTCGAGAACTTAAATTTTATTGCCTTAAACCTGTGTATACGTTTATTTCAATTTAAATAATTCGTTATAATTTTGATGGCAATTGATAAGACCTTTCGAATCTTGATAGCAGTTTTATGAAACTCGTAATGTGCAATACAAGTGAATGTGTTGTGCACTCTGAGTGGGTATAAAAAACTTCTGTTATTGTTGAAGTCGCGCTAGGAACTGTTCTAAGAAATTATTTTAGCGATGTGAAATATTTCTCCTAGATTAATTAAGCCTACCTTTATTTAAGAGGATACAGGATTCATCAAAATATTATATTACAAACCCGACTATTTAAAAGAAGGGTAGCTGGTGAAGAATAAAATTAGAAGGAAAGAAGTAGATAAATTTCTTTATCTTACAAGTGATGATGTTCTTGTCTAATTTAAAGCCTATTTATAGGTATATGTTCATGGATCTATCATGTTGAGGGGCAAGATCTTGTCAAATGCAATTGCCACTTTTTAAAAGCATTTTACCATTTATATTTTGACTTCTAGAAGGGCTGTCACTTTATTTTGGGTAAGACACTTGTCCAAAAGGCATTAAAATACTGCCATATTAATAACTTCCACTTTGATTGCATCACTGAGTGGCTCAGGTAGGAAATGTTTTCCCCCTTTGCAAAAGGACTGTGTTGACAACTTGAGGAAGAACAATTTGCTCTAGCAAGTTTTTCTAGAATATAAATTTTTTTGCTTTAAACCAGTATATACGTTTATTTCAATTTAAACAATTCGTTGTACTTTTGATGGCAATTGATAAGACCTTTCGGATCTTGATAGCAGCTTTATGAAACTCGTAATGTGCAACACAAGTGCATGTGTTGTGCACTCTGAGTGAGTATAAAAAAACTTCTGTTTGTGTTGAAGTCGCAGTAGGAACTGTTCTAAGAAACTATTTCAGCAATGTGAAATATTTCTCCAGGATTAATTATGTCTACCTCTAGAGGATACAAGAATCATCAAAATATTAAAATTACAAACCTGGCTATTTAAAAGAAGGGATTCTGGTGAAGAATGTAATTAGAAGGAAAGAAGTAGGCAAATTTCTTTATCTTGCTAATGATGTTGTTCTTGTCTAATTTAGAGCCTATTTATTGACATATGTGCATGGATCTATCATGTTGAGGGGCAAGATCGTGTCAAATGGAATTGCCACTTTTTAAAAGCATTTTACCATTTATCTTATGACTTCTAGAAGGGTTGCCGTTTGATTTTGGGAAAGATACTTGTCCAAAAAGGATTGAATCCATCAGAACCATTCTTGAGAGTCACCCACTCTATGCAAATTCTCAATTAAACTGATCAAACAGGCCGAACGACCTGGGCCCCATTTGCACACCAACACACTAGGAAGTACTCCACACTTCGAAGCAACCAAGAAAATTTCTACTCCGCACACACTGCACCTTTTTCAAATACAACTCAGTTATTCAATAAAACCCATTTATCCATAGAGTATATTACAATCTGTATCTAAAAATTTCCATTACTCGAGTCATTGTCAAACTCCACCCCTGCAGGTCATAACTGATTCACCAGTATACCTCAAACTGAACCAATACAACACCTAATCGTGCAACCAACTTATCGTTAGCAGACTCCGCCACTTGTCTCAAAGCCATAGATCAAGACAAACAATAACTTACAATGCCCATATGCTATCACCGCCACAATACCGCAGTGAGATTTAACGAAATCCCTCATAAACTCATATAACACAAGCATCTAATATCTCAAATCATCTACAAGTCTCGCCTTCACCATTGTAATAGTCATACCAGCTTTCACAAGCGATCTAAACTCAAATCGCAACATATATCATTTACTAGTAAAAGGGAACTCGCTACAAAACAACCTAAGGATCACACAACCTCAGGACATCCCGCGAAAGATAATCCCACCTTCTTAGCCTCAAACTGATATCTCTCTATACCCTTCCTAAAATCATAGTTATTACACAATCACTTTACCCTCCTGCATTTAAACACAACCAACACCTACCCTCTTGGCATCACAATACGTGGTATAAGAACCGGAAGCTGATGGCAGAACTAACACTGGAGCTGTGATCAAAGCAATCTTGAGCTTCTGAAAGCTCTCTTCACACTCGTCTGACCACCTGGATACCCTCACTGGACACTACGTGCCCCAAGAATGCTACTGGTTTGAGCTAAAATCCACACTTGGAGAACTTTGCATAAAGCTTCTCCTCCGTCTATCTCTATAATACCATCCTCAAATTCTGAGTATGCTCCTCTTGGCAATGTGAGTACGCCATGATGCCATCAATGAATAAAATAATGAAGGAGTGAAAATACGACTCTAATACACTGTTAATCAAATACATGAACGCTGCGGGGGCATTGGTCAGCCCAAAGGACATCACCAGGAACTCATAACACAACAGGAAGATTCACCTCACTCCACAACTAAACAGCATGAGAGGTCCTTCAATACACTCACAATTCGAGGCCATATACCAACTCAAGACATAAGTCAAACACTCTATAGTTCTTGCTACATCTCCAACCAATTGTTTTCGTCATAATCAAACAATATGAGCATATCTCACCCTCAAATAACACTCACCACATAGTCATCCAGTCACAAAATCCCTCCAATAATAAGGACACTATGGACATATAAGTCCCAAATGCACGTGCTCACACAATCGAAATCTCAACACTCAATCCACAGATGAAACCCGACCTCAAGTCCTCCATACTGGCCCATTATCAACATGCTAAAATCACATTTCACACCTCACCCATGGAAATCACAAGCCATCGATGCACAGCTGATACAGAGCACTCACATGCGCATTCGAATACATGAAAGGAATTCAAAGAGTTACACTTTTGGATTAATAAATGGATTCACACGACAAGAATTCAAGAATGTGATATTTTTCCTAAGCGTTCTGCAACCTCTCAAAGATAAGTACAAACATCTCCATATCGATCCACAAAACTCTACTAAACATGCTCATGACTCGTGATACCTATGTAACATAGGCTTTGATACCAACTTGTCACGACCCCAAACCACCCTGGCCGTGATGGCGCTTATCGTGATACTAGGCTAGCCAATTCACTACGTATAGCATAAAGGAAATTTTCATTTAATTCATTACTTATCCGATATTTCATAAAATTTCCGTTTAAGCATTTCAAAACAAGTAAAGATAGGTAAAGCATTTAAACACATCCGGATCCCGGAGTCACTAGTCAAGGGAAACTAAAAGAAAATACAAATATGATACTGTCTCCTTAATACAAGATAAGTTTGAGAATAGAAATACTAAAGAAATAGGAAGGAGAAAGGCAAGGCTGCGAACACCGTGCAGTTACCTCGCAAATCTCTGGTATGCTCCAAAAAGAGGAAGATTAGCTCTCACTCTACCCTGGCACCTGAATCTGCACACAAGGTGTAGGGAGTAACGTGAGTACGCCAACTCAGTAAGTAACAATTATCACTAAAGACTGAGTGCAGTGACGAGTATTTAAAATCATAGAAATTTCATAACATAGAACAACAATGGAAATAACCAGATCAAATCAGAAATTCGGTTCCGAACATCTCGTTAAAAAAAAAGGAACTCCAGTTTCCAACGAAAACTTGTTTAAACCATTTGTTCAAAATTTTCAGTAGAGGCTCAGTGTAAAAAAAGAGTGAAAAAATAGTAATTTCATAAAAATAAGCCCCTCGGGAAAAGTATCACTCACAAATATAGCCCCTCGGGCAAGCCTCTCAGTAACTCGTGACTCAACTTTCATCGATCAACACTCATGCTCAATAGGTACCTCATGATAACCGTTGCAGCGTGCAGCCCGATCCCTAAACATATAGCCGCCTGCGCTCACTGGGGGTGTGCAGACGCTGGAGGGGCTCCCACAACCCAAGCGCTATATCACTGCGGCGTGCAACCCGACCCAATATCGCTGCGGCGCGCAGCACAATCCATAACTATCCTCACAATCCGGCTCTCGACCTCACTCAGTCATCATCCTCACAAGCCACTCGGACATTTCAGTACAACTCAGGGGACTCAGCCCAAAATATCTTTCACATATTTAAAAATAAATGATGAACAGGATTTAACAGTAAACATGTATAAATCATGACTGAGAATATATTTTCTTCCAAAAAACGGTGTGAGGAAAGTAGTAAAATACCCCTGAGGGTCCAAACAGTACGACACAAGGCCCCAAACATGGCATTCATCCCAAGTTAACAGAATCATTTCTAAAACACATGGATATCATATAAAGTTTATCAAATACGCAACGCTACAGTTGCCACGGGACGGAACAAGTCACAATTCCTACCGGTGCGCGCCCACACGCCCGTCACCTAGCATGTGCGTCACCTTATTTATCAAATAGTACAAAATTCTGGGGTTTCATACTCTCAAATCTAGATTTAAAATCGTTACTTACCTCAAACCGGATGAAAATCTACTCCGTGATGTCCTTGCCGTTCGACTCGGCTTCAAATCTCCTCGAATCTATTCAAAATCAGATTCATAACATCAATATACGCTAAGGAAACAAAACCAATGTGAAAATAATCAAATTACATCAAGAATCCCAAAATTGGCCAAACCCGACCCCTAAGCCCACGTTTCGAAATCTGATAAAAATCACATCACCAAAATCCTTATCCTCTCACGAGTCCATACATACCAAATTCATCAAAAACTAACTTCGCTTGACCTCTCAATCACCCAATTCTTCGTCTCAAGTTTCAAACCCTAATTCCCCAATTTTAACCCTTAAATCCCACAAATTTCATGCTTAATCAATTAGAAATCACCATAGAATCGAGTATTGAGTTCAAAAACATTACCTCAAAGTGATTCCCCTTGAATCCCTCTTCAAAATCTCTCAAAAAGCTCCAAGTCCGAACACAAATGGTGGAAAAATAACCCAATTTCGTGAAGGCTTGAATTTATATGTTTTGCCCAGCTAAACCGCATATGCGGTCACTTCCACCGCACCTGCACAACCGCTTCTGTGGTCCAATCAACCGCACTTGCGATTTTCACTTAAACACCCAGGACCACATCTGAGCCCTAGGCACCGCACATGCGGTCCCGCAGAAGCGTCCACCTCACCGCATCTACGGTTCTTCTCCTCATGGCCAAATTCCGCATCTTCGACTTCCCTACTACATCTGCGACCTCGCACCTGCGGTCCCCTATCCGCAGGTGCAGAAACATCAGAAACATTGCACCAGCAGCCATTATGCTGCATTTTCCAAGTCCAAACCTTCCGATGACCATCCGAAATCACCCCGAGCCCCGAGGGGCCTCAACCAAATATACCAACACGTCATATATCATCACACGAACTTAGTAGAACCCTTGTAACACTCAAAACGACATCAAAACACCAAATTACCCTCCGATTCAAGCCTAAGGATTTCCAAACTTTCAAAATTCGCCAACGATGCCGAAACCAACCAAACCACGTCCGAATGACCTGAAATTTTGCACGCACATCACAAACGGCACTACAAACCTATTATAACTTCCGGAATTCCATTCTGACCCTGATAGCTAATTTTCCACTGCCGACCGGAAATTGCCAAAAATCCAATTTCGCCAATTCAAGCCTAATTCTACCACGAACCTCCGAATAACATTCCGAACATACTCCTAAGTGCCAAATCACCTAATGAAGCTATCTGAACCATAAAAACCCAATTCCAAGATCATTTAACTATAAGTCAACTTCCAGTTGACATTTCCTACTAATTAACCAACTTAAGAGACTAAGTGTCTCATTCCTCTCCAAAATCTCTTCGAACCCGAGCCGACAAACCCAACACAACTTAAAAGAGCTGAACCACACATAATGAAGCGGAAACAGGAGAAACGGGGGTACAACTCTCGAAACGACCGGCCGAGTCGTTACAGGTACCTCCGCTGCTCCAGTCCCAGTTACATTATCATATGCTAGGCCATTTTCCGATGTGTCAAATATTGAAATTTTCGCCAATAAAAATTTCCAGCGTTGGAAAGAACATATTTTTTCACTACTTGATGTCAATGATGTTGTACATGCACTGTTGCATCCATAACCTACTACAAACGCTAATAATAAAAAAGTAAAATAATGGTAACATGCCAACAAGATATTCCGTCATACTATATTACAAACTATTTTTAATGAACTATTTGATGTGTATTTATAAGGAAGCAAAAGTTATCTGAAAAATCTTAATTAAAAATTCACTGCTGAAGATGCTACAAAACAAAAATTTGTGGTAGAAAAATTTAATTAGTGGCAGATCAGAGATGATAAAGAGATGAATGTGAAAAATCAACAAATATCAAAAATTGCTTAGAAGACTTGAAGGCCGAGAGGATGTCTTTCCCAGAAAAGTTTGTTGCTGGAGTGCTACAATTGAGAAAATTGTGACCCACGTCCTAATTGAAGATTCCAATAGAAAATAATTTGTCAAAGCTAGGATGACTGCTCTTAAAACAAACTTAGTACAAATTAGCAGCAACAACTGCAAAAGGTATGAGAACAAGTCTCAAGGTTACAAACCCATAAATTCTAAACTTAAGAAAAAAAGGCCCTCGTTTTGTTCGTAGAAATCCATATCATCATGCCTCAAAATGCAAGTACAGAGAAGGAAATGACAAAGGAAAAACTAATACTCCTAAGCCTAACTTAGCTCAAGGAGGTGATATTATTGTGGTTGTCATTTCTCAAGTCAACTGTCACGATCCAAAATCTACTAAGGTCGTGATGGCGCGGGACAACACTGTCAGGAAAGCCAATCATTAATTAGTTGAAATAAATTTCTGTTTTAACATTTTTTTTGAAATCATTGTCTTTAACTTGTTACATAATAACTAAACAAAATCCGTTAAGTAAATACAATGGTTTAAACATTCCATTTCAGCAAAATATATCCCAACAAATCCCAGAACCCGGTGTCACAAGTACATGAGCAAATTCTAAGAATTTCACAAATACTATAAGCTTATCTGAAATACAAATTGGACAAGGAATTTAAACTGGAAATAAATACAATATGAGGGAGACTCTATCAGCTGCAGATCGCCTCCGGATGATGTAGCTCGCCTAAGTCTCCAACCAACCACGTCGCTATGAAAGTACTCGTGCAATAAAATGCACAACAAGTGTAGCATGAGTACGAAAACAACGTGTATTCAGTAAGTCTCCCGCCTAACCTCAGAGAGGTAGTGACGAGAGGTCGGATTAGACACTCACTAAGATCCAAAAAATTAATTTAACAACATATGATGAACACGGTAGACATGTAAAGGTAGTAAAACAGCAAATATACAAGGCACTGAAATCCAAGTAAGTACTAGAAGTAAATAAACAGTTACTACTTCCTCATTTCCCCCCAAATATCTTAAATAAACAATTACTTCTTTATTTTTCCCCAAATATCTTATCACTTCAAAATCCATGAAAAATATTTAACAATTTAGCATGCGCATACGTGATAAGGACAACCAGCCTGAGCCATCATAATAATCATCTTTGTGCACTGCCAAGGGTCGAACGGCCCGTACCATAAGTGCACCTTTCAATAAAATAATCATGTCTATGCATTGCCGAGGGTCGAACGGCCCGAATCATTAGTGCATTTTTCATTCCGCCGTGGCGTACGACCCGCTCTCATGAGAGTGGGGGAAATAACACTCCACTCGCGGAATGTAAATTGCAAAGCGGTCACATGCACTCATGCACAATCAACAGTCTACCCCGAATACGTCGGGAAAACAAATACTCAAGTAAATGAAAGATTTCTCTTTTAAAAACCACAAAATAGTATTAATATCCTTTCTCGAAATTCATTTGCCAAGTTTAATAATATTCAATATTATCACCTTATCAGGTATATAATTATCCACGAAGGAAATAAATTCTCTTTCTAGATGATTAAGAAAATTAACTCTAGTCTTCTTTAGATATTCGATTACGATTTCGATTATATTAGTAGTCTAATATTATAGGCAGGATCACAGGTACAACAGGTAAGGCATGCTAGTGGGTCCTAGACTACCCAGACATGGCATAATAGTAGTTACGCAGGGACTCCCGTCACCTCGTGTGTATGTAGCCCTCGCAGATAGTAGCATATACTAAATTAGTTTACCTAGGGGGACAATTCCCCCTCACAAAGTTAGAAATGGAGACTTACCTTGCTCCGAAGTCCCATAACCGGCTTCCAACCCCTTCCGACGACTCCAATAGATGCATAATGCCCCGAAACTACCAAATAACAGGCAAAGCAATGAAAATTCATCCTAATACTTGCAACAAATTCAAATTATATGCTTTCCCAACTCCGCTCAGTGAATTGACTAAAATGCCCTCGGGCCCACTTGCCCGGAATCCGAAATTTCTCGAAGACATATTCCACCCATAGCTTTACTAGTTCAAATGTACAATTTACTCTAAGTTCCATGCTCAAATTCGTGGTTAAAATCCAATTACAAATTTCTAGGTTTCTTCAAGATTTTTTCCCAATTTTTCTACAAGTTCTCATGTATAATTCCATGTAATAACCTTGTATTTAATTTAGAAACATGAAGGAATTACTTACCTATCACTGCATGAAGAAAATCCTCTCTTAGAAGCCTCCCAAAATTGCCCATGCCAAGATGAAATAGTGATGAAATGGCCAAAAATCACGATTTTAGAACATTCTGCCCATGCCATTTCTCGTACCTGCGATCCGGCTCTCGCACCTGCGAGTCCGCAGGTGCGACCGAAAATTCTGCACCTGCGACTTTTCCTCAGCTCCACCCAAATTCGCACCTGCGCCCCATAGCCCGCATCTACGACTTCGCAGGTGCAGAAATACCATCGCACCCGCTCCCAGCCAGAACATCACTTCTTCGCATCTGCGGCGCCATAGCCGCACCTGCAGCTCCACACCTGCGGCCAAAGCCTCGCAGGTGCGGTCACACCAGATGACAACAATTCCAGCTCCTCTTCTAACTTCAAATATTGATCCGTTAACCACCCAGAATCCACTCGAGGCCCCCCGGGACCCCGTCCAATTATACCAACCTGTTCCAAAACATAATGCGGACTTGCTCGAGGCCTCAAATCACATCAAACAACATCGAAACCACGAATCGCACCCAAATCCCATCTTTATGAACTTAGAAATTTCCAACTTCTACATCCGATGCCGAAACCTATCAAATCACGTCCGATTGACCCCAAATTTTGCACACAAGTCATATTCGACATTACGGACCTATTCCAACTTATGGAATCGCATTCTGACCCCGATATCAAAATTTCTACTTCCGGTCGAATTTCTCAAAAACCTTCAAATTTCAATCTTTAGCCAAATGACTTCAAAATGACCTACAGACATCCAAATTCAGTTCCTATCGCACTCCCAACTCCAGAATCACCATACGAAGCTATTCCGCGACTCAAAATCCCAAACGGACATCAATATCATTAAAATGCGCTTCAAGCCAAACTTAGGAAATTCCTTCAAAAATGCTGACTTCCACAATATACGCCGAAACGCTCCTGGGTTATCCAAAACACGATCCGGACATACGCCCAAGTTCGAAATCATCATACGAACCTGCATGAACCTTCAAATCCTTATTCTGAGGTCGTTTACTCAAAATTCCAATCTTAGTCCATTTCTCCAACTTAAGGCTTCTGAAATGAGAAATTTCTTTCCAAATCAACTCTAAACTTCCCGAAATTCAATTCCGACCACACCTACAAGTCATAATACCTGAAACGGAGCTGCTCATGACCCCAAACTACTAACGACGCGCTAGAGCTCAAAATGACCGGTCGAGTCGTTACATTCTCCCCCACTTAAACAGACGTTTGTCCTCGAACGTGCCAAGAACTGCTTTGGAGTTATCTGAAATAACTGTTTAACACCTCGAGCACCTGCCCTTGCTACCACAACCCAGTTGAGTACATTAGCTTGATCAAATCTGAAGATTTCTTCCTTTATCCATATAATAGGTTCAGAACCTAGTTCCAACACCTGAAATTCCTCTGCTAGGCCTAGTTTCAATATATAAACACCGTATCAACTACCACACGCTATACTAGAACATGACTGCACACCTCTGCTGAATTAGCACCATGCACCGCATAATTCGTCACCTGACCACAACGACACTCCCTGAACCTTAATAGCCAAAATTCCATGAATCTGATGCTCCTAAGGAACCTTATGACATATATATACATCCTGCTATAATGCTGGCAATACCACCACAACGGAGGAGACGGGTAGAAATTCATATCCAACTGCATAACAAATCATTGAATTTCTCATCTTGACTAGAATCATCACCTCAGTATGATCCAACCGTTGGAAATTGTCATTAAATGTATTCCACATAATCTTATCACACTGATCCCTGATCAAATAATCTGGTCTCACCCAGTATGAACTGCTTAGACAACAAATCACCCCAACATGAACAACAGTTACAGTCTCACATGACACAACAATGCGCTAATAGGCCATAACTCGAATATGATACATAAAGAAATGACTCAGGAAAAGACTACGCTACTCACGCAACTTATTATGAACTCTTCTAAAAAATAGAAAGTAAAACATAAGAAAATAAATATAGGAACCTTACTCATCATCACACTGTTGCGGCGTGCAACCCAATCCAAATAACATACCCGTGGTGGCGTGCCACCCGATCCCATCATAGCATTCACATAAGGAAATATACATGGAGCTGAATTGCTCACTATTACAAATTACTGAATATCGATCATAAGCACGCTAAGTGCATAATACCATCCTGGGGAGACTGATAAAGCCGTATTCTTACAAAACTCAAGCACAACTGAGGTGCGATATATATATATATATATATATATATATACACACTCTGGATCTCATGAGCTGTCCTGCTCACATAACCTCATCACTATGCGGAGATCTCAACACATAAGAAATTATCAAGCCGTTTCACAACTCACACGGCACAATCATATTATCACATGAATTTGACGAAGATGGAACAACATATGCTGTTCTAATTCCCTTCCATGAAAAGCGCCCCTACTGAAATGAACATGCCTGGCTCATACGACGCCCATAATAATATTTAAATCCATCCACAAACATCGAGTCTACCTTGCTCGCACCAAACTAAGCTAATAGCTTTACCTGGTTCCATATTAACCCACTTTCTCTCATAATACGCGAGAACAACCATCATAGCCGGGACAAACACCCCACAATCCACAACCAAATGAACTGAACGCCTTTCAGGCATAAATTCTCAAATAAGCAATATTGCACTTTTTTTTATACTCAGTCCAAATTTTCAATCCATTAAGTGACTACATGTCACACTCATACAATCTTCTCGTGGTTACGCTCCCACGACCTTCCACACCAGGTAACAAGTCTGCACACCCGTATCACCGACCACACTTAATACTGCAAAACACATCAAGAACCCATGACCAGGGTACAAAGCCCCTTTCACCGAATATCGATCTCAAGCGACACTGAAGATAACACCAGCTTACTCTGGACTCTCAAATCACTTTTTCTTGCTCATCTGAGCTCATGACATCCTTGTTAAAACCGAACCACAATCTCGATTCTTACTCCCAGTTATATACTACTCATCGCACCTAATGTGCCAATATGAGATAACACGAGAATTCCATCACCAACTTCTGAACCACCAATAGGGTGAGCACTTCATCACATAGAACCCTTTTTACTTAACTCAATTCAAGAGAACCATCACAACACTCGAGTGAATTCTCACAATCACCCAACATGCAAATCCTTAAGTAGTAGTCTATAGCACCATAACCCTTGCGGGATCCGCCTACACCTGACAGGCCATAACACTCAATGCTCCCACATGAAATCCATTACGACGACTGACAAGCCCCGCACACACCGGCACACCCACATGCATAACTTAATCACATCGAAGGAATTGATCACTGCCGTAAATGTGCCATTTCAACCATTACTAATCAATCTATCTTCTTTTAATCATCTTCAATTGCCTCATGAATAATAGTAAGTTCCTTCAACTCATAGCAAACTCAACCCCCACTCGTCCTGAGTGACCTTGATTCACGAGATCATGCTGCCTAAATCCCGCAAACCGTCTCGTACCCTCCTGATAGTCTTTCTACAACCCGGATTTTATTTCTCTCACTCCTCCAATACTATCCTACTTGCTGAAATTAACATAGAACACTCCAGTTATCTTCCCTCTCTCTAAAATTACATTGCAAAAGATCGACTCTTAATCATAATGATGCCTGAAATCCTTAAACACCGCACTCTTAACTTTTGAATTCACTAGGACCGCTATTGAGATTCACCCACTCTGACTGGCCCTGAATACAATCACCCCAAGGCTCTTCTAGCTCACGAACACCATTTTCAATGAAGCACGTGACTGAGTCACTACCCTTGCAATTCGCCTATGCATTAAGCAAAATTCTGAATCCTCCAAAGCCTAACCCTGGTCTGATAGGACCAACTTTTGCACACATTCATCAAATCTCATGCACAATTACCATCATACTCCTTTACCTTAGCTGTACCAACTTGGAAATATGCCGACAATCCGCAGCCCCATGAGAACATAATCCTACAGCCCAACTGCAAGTGGTGGGACTCCCCCACTTAGACTGAAGCTACCCCTTGCACTACTTTAGACCCTGCTGAGATCCTTTCCCTTCGTTAACATGATCTCGCTCAACCAATCCGTCCAATTCTTCCAAATTTTCTTGTTAGCACTCCCTAATTACTCAAATTCTCTAGCATCATTCACACATCCCGCCTCCTACCGAACAACCACTAGAATCCCTCTCGAAAACTTGCCAACCATGCAACTGCTAACCTATTCACCGGAGATAACCCACCTATGAAATTAACCAACTGACACCTTCCAACGATGTCGTACTGCACTATCTCTACGACATCAATACTCCATCCTAAGCCTGCATCTTCACCAACCTTACCAGTCCGCCCGCTCGCCATGGACATCTACTAACTGCGCTACGATACCTTCTAATTCACCACTATGCTGCCGCTCCCCCACTTTGCGACTGCTCGACTTCCGCTTCCTACACTTGGCCTCCTAGAAATGGAACCACCACCTAGCCTCAATTCAATATCATTCTCTGCCAACCGCATTCTTCAATACTCCTTCACCATACTCTGGCCCCATGCACCCGAAGAAACCATGGCACTGACGGACTTACACATTCCATTCGATTAAGAACGACGATAACACGTCATAGGTGAATACTCCACCTTACTTGAAACACCAAGTCTTACTACTTTATCAATCCAAAACCTGGCCATCTATAGATCAATTGCCTTCCTTCCGCCGGAATCTAAATACTGAAATCTCGAAATCACACTCTGAGAAGACCTCCCTTCAAGCCATTCGTCACCCCCAACCTATGGGCAAGCATTCTACCATCATATTGACATCGCGCGATAACCAATTGTAAATATCATCACAACCTGCGCATAGCATCAAAGTTCTCTGAAACACAACGATCAAGCTGAAACAACATAGTATTCTTCTGTAGGGCAACAACAATAACCCCATCCAACTACTCCTGGGAAACACCTCGCACCATATCCGTAGCACCATATCAATTCCTCAAATTCCTGATTCATAGAAAGCTCTCCGCGATGCGTAAGATTGAGTAGGAATAAGCATAGGCACAAGTCTCAAAAGGAATCTAATCACACGATGAAGAATAAAGAAGGGAAGTACTCCAAACAGCCCTGTAGCCTCACGAAGATAAGTACAGACGTCTCCGTACCGATCCGCAAGACGCTAATGGACTTGTTCATGATTCGTGAGACCTAAGGGAACCTAGCGCTCTGATACCATGTTGTCACGAACCAAAATCTACTAAGGTCGTGATGGCGCGGGATACCACCGTCAGGCAAGCCAATCATTAATTAGTTGAAATAAATTCCTGTTTTAACATTTTTTTGAAATTGTTGTCTTTAACTTGTTACGTAATAACTAAACAAAATTCGTTAAGTAAATACAGTGGTTTAAACATTCCATTTCAGCAAAATATATCCCCACACATCCCAGAACCCGGTGCACAAGTACATGAGCAAATTCTAAGAATTTCACAAATACTACAAGCTTGTCCGAAATACAAATTGGAAAAGGAATTTAAACTGGAAATAAATACAATATGAGGGAGACTCTGTCAGCTGCGGATCGCCTTCAGATGATGCAGCTCGCCTAAGTCTCCAACCAGCGACGTCGCTATGAAAGTACCTGTGCAATAAAAATGCACAGAAAGTGTAGCATGAGTACGAAAACAACGTGTACTCAGTAAGTCGCCCGCCTAACCTCAGATAGGTAGTGACGAGAGGTCGAATTAGACACTCACTAAGGTCCAACAAATTAATTAACAACATATGATGAAAACGGTAGGCATGTTAAGGTAGTAAAGCAGCAAATATAAAAGGTACTGAAATCCAAGTAAATACTGGAAGTAAATAAACAGTTACTACTTCCTCATTTCCCCCCAAATATCTTAAATTAAAAATTCCTCTTTGTTTCCCCCCAAATATCTTAAATAAACAATTACTTCTTTATTTTTCCCCAAATATCTTATCACTTCAAAATCCATGAAAAACATTTAACAATTTAGCATGCGCATACGGGATAAGGACAACCGGCCTGAGCCATCATAATAACCATCTCTGTGCACTGCCGAGGGTCGAACGGCCCGTACCATAAGTGCACATTCCAATAAAATAATCATGTCTATGCACTGCCGAGGATCGAATGGCCCGAACCATAAGTGCATTTTTCAATCCGCCGTGGCGAACGACCTGATCCCGTGAGAGTGGGGGAAATAACACTCTGCTCGCGGAATGTAAATTGCGAAGCGGTCACATGCAGTCATGCACAATCAACAGTCCACCCTGAATACGTCGGGAAAACAAATACTCAAGTAAATGAAAGATTTCTCTTTTAAAAACCACAAAATAGTATTTAAATCCTTTCTCGAAATTCATTTGCCAAGTTTAATAATAATCAATAATATCACCTTATCAGGTATACAATTATCCACGGAGGAGATCAATTCTCTTTCTAGATGATTAAGAAAATGAACTCTAGTCTTCTCTAGATATTCAATTATAAATTCGATTATATTAGCAGTCTAATATTATAGGCAGGATCACAGGTATAACAAGTAAGGCATGCTAGTGGGTCCTAGACTACCCGGACATGGCATAATAGTAGCTACGCACGGACTCCCGTCACCTCGTGCGTACGTAGCCCCCGCAGATAGTAGCACATACTAAATTATTTCACCTAGGGGGTCAATTCCCCCTCACAAAGTTTGACAAGGACACTTACCTCGCTCCGAAGTCCCATAACCGACTTCCAAGCCCTTCCGATGACTCCAATGGATGCACAACACCCCGAAACTACCAAATAACGGGCAAAGCAATGAAAATTCATCCTAATACTTGCAACAAATTCAAATTATATATTTTCCGAACTCCGCTCGGTGAATTAACTAAAATGCCCTCGGGCCCACATGCCCGAAATCCGAAATTTCTCGAAGACATATTCTACACATAGCTCTACTAGTTCAAATGTACAATTTACTCTAAATTCCATACTCAAATTCGTGGTTAAAATTTAATTACAAATTTCTAGGTTTCTTCAAGTTTTTTTCCCAATTTTCCTACAAGTTCTCATGTATAATTCCATGTAATAACCTTGTATTTAACTTAGAAACATGAAGGAATTACTTACCTATCATTGCATGAAGAAAATCCTCTCTTAGAAGCCTCCAAAAATTGCCCATTCCAAGATGAAATAGTGAGGAAATGGCCAAAAATCACTGTTTTAAAACATTCTGCCAGGCCATTTCTCGCACCTGCGATCTGGCTCTTGCACCTGCGAGTCCGCAGGTGCGACCAAAAATTCTGCACCTGCGGCTTTTCCTTAGCTCCAGCCAAATTCGCACCTGCGCCCATGGAAATACTATCGCACCTGCGCTCCCAGCCGGACCACTACTTCTTCGAACCTGCGACACCATAGCCGCACCTGTGGCCAAAGCCTCGCAGGTGTGGTCACACCAGATGACAACAATTCCAGCTCCTCTTCTAACTTCGAATATTGATTCGTTAACCAACCGAAATTCACCCGAGGCCCCCGGGATCCCGTCCTATTATACCAACCTATTCCAAAACATAATTCGGTCTTTCTCGAGGCCTCAAATCACATCAAACAACATCAAAACCATGAATCGCACCTAAATCCCAACTTTACGAACTTAGAAATTTCCAGCTTCTACATCCGATGCCGAAACCTATCAAATCACGTCCGATTGACCCCAGATTTTGCACACAAGTCATATTCGACCTTACAGACCTTTTCTAACTTCAGGAATCACATTCCGACCCCGATATCAAAATTTCCACTTCCGGTCGAATTTCTCAAAAACCTTCAAATTTCTATCTTTAGCCAAATGACTTCAAAATGACCTACGAACATCCTAATTCACTTCTGATTGCACTCCCAACTCCAAAATCACCATACAAAGCTATTCCCCGACTCGGAATCCCAAACGAATATCAATATCACTGAAATGCGCTTCAAGACAAACTTAGGAAATTCCTTAAAAAATGCTGACTTCCACAATATACACCGAAACGCTCCCGGGTTATCCAAAACCCGGTCCGGCCATACGCCGGTAATGACCCGACCGGTCATTTCACGTTATCGCACCCCATTCCCCTAAATGAAACTTTCTATAGCAACTTATTATGGTTTATGACTTGCGGGGACTAGTGGTTCGGGATTCGGAAGTGTTTAGAGTGCTGTAGGAACACCTTGTTCCTTAAGGTTGGCCTTTAAGGTAAAGTTTGACTTCGGTCAACATTTTTAGTAAACAACCTCAGAATCGAGTTTCTACGATTCCGGTAGCTTCGTATGATAATTTCGAACTTGGGCGTATGTTCGGAATGGATTTTGGATGATCCGAGAGAGTTTCAGCGCCCAATATTGAAATAAGAGTTCCTTAGGTTCCTATTGTGGTTTGGGATGTGTTTTCTGAGTTATCGAGGTCCGTACGGAATTTCGAGATAGGGACTAGTTCCTTTATGTCATTTATGATTTGCTTGCAAAATTTGGTGTCATTCCGAGTAGTATAGGTCACTTCGGCGCGCTGTTAGCGAAGTCAAGAAAACTTAAAGTTCATAAGTTTGGTTCTAGGGGTTTTGAGGTGTGATTTTGGGTTTTAGCATTGTTTTGGGGTGTTCTGAAGGCTCGAGCAAGTCCATATTATGATTTGGGACTTGTTGGTATATTTGGACGGGGGCTCGGGTGGGCCCAGGTTCCTCCTAGACCCCACACGAGGCCAAAAACCAGCTGAAATAGCTGCTGGTGCACCTCTTCGGGTGTAACCGCAGGTGCGGGACCGCTCCTGCAGTCCAAACCTCGGAGGTGCGACCCCCAGCGGGCATCCCATTTCTCATAGGTGGGGACAAAGTTCTGCAGGAGCGGAGACGCATGTGCGGTCTCTTCTCCATAGGTGCGAGCCCAGGCCTCCTCGTCCTTTTCTGCAGGTGCGAGCCTTTGCTCGCAGGTGGCGGTCCTCGAGCCGCAGGTGCGAAACCACTGTCAGGCAGTGTGTTTCTTTAAGATATGGGATTTCTTCATTTGTCTTCATTTTCTTCCTCCATTAGAGCACTTGAGAGCTTGGAAAAAGGGCTCCACGACCCAACCACTGAAAGGTAAGTAAATTCTATCCTAAAGTTGGTTAATGCATGCATTCTTAGTAGGATTTAACTACTTAATTAGTGGAAAATTTAGGAAATTGGGTAGTAACCTAGGGCCTTCGAGAATTTAGAAAAATTATCCATGAATTGGTTATGAAATCATACAAAAATCGTATATTAATGATCCTTAGGCTATGGGTGAGTGTTTCCTTCAAGAATTTTTGGAATCCGAGCATGCGGGACCGGGGTTGGATTTTAGGATTTCTTCAAGAATGGTGAATTCGACTAAATAACAGGAGAATTTCATGCTTTGAATATAAATTGATATATTTGTATAACATTTGGCTAGTTTTGAGTCCGTGAGTGTCGAGTTCGGAGTTTCAGGCACATTCTTGACCCGTGCAGTAGGTGTGATGCGAGGTGAGTCTCTTTTCTAACCTTGTGAGGGGGAAACAGTCCCCCTAAGTGATTTAAATGCTATGTGTGATAATTGTGGGGGCTACGAACGTACAAAGTGACGAGAGTCCGTACGTAGCGGCTATTACTATTATGTCCGGGTAGTTCGGCATACACCATGCCTTATGTTTTCCTTGAATGAACTATATGTTTAGTGAATTCATGTTACAAGCGGCTGTTTCCTTGAGATTATAGAATTTAAGTAATTTTAAGGAATTGATCACGAAAAGTAATTTATAAAGAATAAATGTGTTGATTGTGTGTGCATGTGACCGCTTCGCAATTTACATTCCACGAGCGGAGTGTGATTTCCCCCACTCTTATGGGACCGGGACGTACGCCACGACGGATTGAGAGATGCACTTTTGGTTCGGGCTGTTTGATCCTCGCGAGTGCATAGAGAGGATTACTTTAGGGTAAATATTCACTTTTGGTTCGGGCAGTTCAATCCTCGGCAGTGCATAGATGTGAGTACTTTGTGGAGAGGTGCACTTATGGTTCGGGCCTTTCGACCCTCGGCAGTGCACGGACATGACTACTTTATGACTCCGGTCGGTTGTCCTTACCCTGCCTGTGCATGATTTATTTGTTACTAAATTGATGGACATTGATTTGACAGATATTTGGGGGAAGGTGAAGTAGTAGTTGTTTTATTCATTCCAGTACTTCCTTGGATTTCAGTGCCTTATATATATTTGTTGGACCTTAGTGAGTGTCATGTCGACCTCTCGTCACTACCTTTTCGAGATTAGGCGGGTTACTCACTGGGTACATATATATTTATGTACTCGTGCTACGCTTCTGTACTTAATTGTACAGGTTCTTAGGCTGGTACATCTGGTTGTTGGACCGGATCTTGACTTTGATATTAGACGGGCCTGACTTCACGATGAGATACTTTTATCCTGGCGATCTCTAGCAGCACCATGGGGTTTCTTTTGTTTATTTCTCATCTATTTCCTTCAGACAGTGAGACTGTATATTATATCTTTTGTATATTCTGTTAGTATGTCCGTAGGACTTGTGACACTAGTTCCTGGCACACACGTGATAGTTGTTATGGATTTCGGGTTTGTATATATATTGGCTCACACCTCTTCATGACTGCTTTTGATTAAAAACTGGCTAATTATCCTTGTCGATTCATGTTTTAAGTTTTAAAAACTGAGTGTATGTTGAAATGTTTAATCTAATAAGAAAGAACCCTTAGTAAATTGAGAGTTGGATTGCCTGACCCTGCTGTTGGGCGCCATCACGGCCTAAGCTAGGATTTTGGGTTGTGACCACATGGTATCAGAGCACTAAGTTCACGTAGGTCTCACAAGTCACGGGCAAACGCAGTAGAGTCTTGCAGATCGTTACGGAGACGTCTGTGCTTATCTTCAGGAGGCTATAGGGTGTTAGGAAACCTCTCCTTGTTCTTACTCTATCGTGCAGTCGATGATTTACTAAATTCATTCTTC
This sequence comes from Nicotiana knightiana, assembly GCA_005239525.1. Classification (NCBI taxonomy): domain Eukaryota; kingdom Viridiplantae; phylum Streptophyta; class Magnoliopsida; order Solanales; family Solanaceae; genus Nicotiana; species Nicotiana knightiana. Next base: position 6,892 of record ML390113.1, on the reverse strand, counting down.
TATTCTCTCACAGATGGTGAGGATGCGTGCATATGATGTTCCAGACCCGGGAAGGCCCGCTACCCCCGCTGTTCGAGGCCGGGGGAGGGCACCAGCCCGAGGTAGGGGACGAGGGCATCCCAAAGCTATTATGGTTCCACCACCAGAGGGCCCTATTATAGAGAAGCAGGACGAGGTGCCTCCAGCAGATCCTGCACCAGTAGACTTCATGACGACTCCAGGCTTCTAGGCAGTCATGGGCCATATGATGAGATTTATGGACAGTATGTCCCAGGCTGGTTTATTTCCAGTAGATCCTGCCACTTCTCAGGTGGGAGGGGGAGTCCAGACCCCTACTACGCAGGCTGTAGGCCATACAACAACATTATATCATACCCCGGGTATACTGCCCGTGGGTGGGGTCCAGCCTGTTGCAGTAGCACCTGAGCCCAGACCAGCTGCGGACGACACTCCACATAAGTTATTGGATGGATGGACTCGATTGCACCCTCCAGTCTTTGAGGGTAAGCGAGGCGAGGATGCCCAAGATTTTGTGGATAGGTGCAGGGACATACTACACCATGAGGATACTAGAGTCCCACGAAGTGGATTTCACTACCTGTCAGTTGGAGGGCAGAGCTCGTAGGTGGTGGCAGTCTTACATTCTCAACAGGCCAGCAGATTCTCCTCCTGTCACTTGGGAGCAGTTCACACAGATGTTTCTAGATATATATATCCCGCCCTCTGAGAGGGAAGAGTTGCGGTATCAAGTTGAGCGGCTAGAGCAGGGACAGATGTCAGTGACATTATGAGGCCAGATTTTCAGAGTTGTCTCGCCATGCACTCATGATACTACCTACTGATGCAGAGAGGATGCAGAGATTTGTGGCTGGGTTGCATCCAAGTATTAGGGCCACCATTGCCTGAGAGGTGCAGATAGGTATTTCTTATCAGCTCGTGGTAGAGATTGCTCGTAGGATCGAGAGGTATCAGGCGAGGAGCAGGGAGCAGGGGCAGCAGGACAAGAGGGCTAGATTCTCTGGAGATTTCAAGGGGTGCCCCAGCTAGGGTAGAGGTCAGTTTAGCAGTGGTCATCCTAGTAGGCCTTTATGTTCAGCACCTCCACCACCTCCCCGAGGTGTTCCACCGAGGCCTCATTTTAGCGCCATGCCAGAGCGTTCCTACCGTCCTCCAGCCATTCAGAGTTCACCCAGTGGTTATCCTAGTCATCTGAGATCCTCTGACCCTTACTTAAGTGCTATGCCAGAGGGCTCTCATCGCCCTCCGGCTATTCAGGGTTCTTTTTTGGGGCAGCAGACTATGGTACCTAGGAGTTTTTACGAGTGTGGAGAGCCAAGTCATATGAGGAGGCAATGTCCCAGGTTTTGGGGCAAAGCCGTACAACAGGGTTATCAGCCGATGGGTCCGGCACCAGTAGTCCGGCCACCTAGAGGTAGAGGACAGGTCTGCAGGGGTCGTCCTAGAGCTCAGTCTTCTGGTACTCCCACCAGAATCTATGCCATTTCGGCCAGATCAGATGCAGTGGCCTCAGACGCCGTGATCACAGGTATTATCTCAGTATGTGGTAGAGAGGCTTCAGTATTATTTGATCCAAGATCCACCTATTCATATGTTTCAGCATTATTTTCTCATTTTCTGGATGCTCCTCGCGAGTCCTTGGGTTCTCCTATATATGTGTCCGCTCCTGTGGGAGATTCTGTGGTGGTAGACCGGATTTATCGGTCTTGTGTGATCATCTTCTGCGGATTCGAGACCAGAGAGGACCTTTTATTGCTCGACATTGAGATTATTCTAGGCATGGATTGGCTATCTCCTTATCATTCCATGCTAGATTGCCATGCCAAGACAGTTACTTTAGCCATGCCCGAGTCTCCTAGGCTGGAGTGGAGAGGTTCCTCAGTTAGTGCAGCCAGCGGGTTATTTCATTCATGAAGGCTCGACATATGGTCGAGAAGGGTTGTCTGGCCTATTTTGCTTATGTGCGGGACATCACCGCTGAGTCTCCGATGATTGATTCAGTGCAGTGGTTCGAGAGTATCCTGATATATTTCCTTCAGACCTTCCAGGCATGCCTCCGGATCGTGATATTGATTTCTGCATTGATTTATCTCCCGGCACCCAGCCTATATCTATTTCTCCGTACCGTATGGCTCCGAAAGAGTTGAAGGAGTTGAAAGAGCAGCTTGAGGAGTTGTTAGCTAGGGGTTTCATCAGACCAAGTGTATCGCCGTGGGGTGCTCCAGTTCTATTCGTGAAGAAAAAGGATGGGTCCATGCAGATGTGTATTGATTACCGCCAGTTGAACAAGGTTACCATTAAGAACAAGTATCCTTTGCCGCACATGGATGATTTGTTTGAACAGTTTCAGGGTGCTCGTATGTTTTCTAAGGTTTATTTGAGATCGGGGTATCATCAGTTGAGGATTCGGGCTTCAGATGTTCCGAAGACTGCTTTTCGTACGAGATATGCCCATTATGAGTTCCTGGTGATGTCCTTTGTCTTGACTAATGCCCCACCAGCATTCATATACTTGATGAATAGGGTTTTCATGACGTATATTGATTCCTTTGTCGTTGTCTTCATAGATGACATCTTGATTTACTCACGTAGCCTGGGTGAGCACGAGCAACATTTGAGGGTTGTGCTCCAGACCTTGCGAGAACAGAAGCTATATGCTAAGTTCTCCAAGTGTGAGTTCTGGTTGGATTCCATGGCATTCTTAGGGCATATGGTATCCGTAGAGGGTATCAAGGTTGATCCTCAGAAGATCGAGGCAGTTCAGAGTTGGTCGCGCGCTACTTCAGCTACAGAGATCAGGAGCTTTTTGGGCCTAGCAGACTATTATCGCCGATTTGTGGAGGGGTTCTCTTCTATTGCAACCCCATTGACCAGATTCACACATAAGAATTCCTCTTTCCGATGGTCTGACGAGTGTGAGTCGAGCTTTTAGAAGCTCAAGACAACATTGACCTCAACACCAGTTCTAGTATTGCCTTCCGGTTCTGGGATGTATACAGTATATTGCGACGCTTCGCGCGTTGGCTTGGGGTGTATATTGATGAAGGAAGGGAGAGTTATTGCTTATGATTCGTGCCAGCTGAAGGTTCATCAGAAGAATTATCCTATGCACAATTTGGAGTTGGCAACGATTGTTCATGCTCTTAAGATTTGGAGGCACTACTTGTATGGAGTGTCCTGTGAGGTTTATACAGACCACCGTAGCTTGCAGCACTTGTTCAAGCAGAGAGATCTTAATTTGAGGCAGCGTAGGTGGCTTGAGTTATTGAAGGATTATGATATCACCATTCTTTATCATCCGAGCAAGGCAAACGTGGTAGCAGATGCTTTGAGAAGGAAGGCGAAAAGTATGGGTAGCTTGGCCTATATTGCAGCAGAGGAGACACCTCTAGCCTTGGACATTCAGTCCTTGGCCAATCGCCTGGTGAGATTAGACCTTTCAGAGCCTCATCGAGTTTTAGCACATGTGGTTGCTCAGTCTTTGTTATTGGGGGAGATTATGGCCCGACATTTCTATGATCCGTACTTATCAGAGCTTCGGGAGAGTGGTTCAGGGTAGGGCCAAGGAGGTTACTATTGGCGAGGATGGTGTTCTGAGACTTCAGGGCCGTTTATGTGTTCCTAATGTTGATGGACTGAGGGAGAGGATTCTAGATGAGGCACACAATTCTTGGTATTCTGTTCATCATAGTGCTTCAAAGATGTATCGTGATTTGAAGCAGCATTACTGGTGGAGACGAATGAAGAGAGACATTGTGAAGTATGTGACTAGGTGTCTTAATTTCCGGCAGGTGAAGTATGAGCACCAGAGGCCAGGAGGCCTACTTCAGCAGATGCCCATTGTATTGGTAAAAAAGAGTTTCACACGTAAGCCAACTTTTGACAATTCAGCCAGTCACGTGGACACAGAAAAACGCGACAACTGGATGTGATTCTTCGAAGAGGTACGGAACAAAGAGACACGATTCAGTAAACCCTTGAGCTTATTAGCCACGGGAAACTCAACCTGATCAAAATAGGGAAGAGGCACGGTCAGAATGAATCTAGACAAAGCTATGAGCAGATTCAAAGACTCACAATTGATTACTCGAACGTTATGTAACCGTACCCCAATTACCATTATCCTTTGTAACGCCACATTAATGTCATAATTAGTCATTAATGAAAAACCATAGCAAGAGTCGTACGTTATAGGAATCTCCTATATAAGGGAGGGGAATATAACTTGTAAAGGCATCTGATTCTCGAATATAATTGACTTCGCTTTTCTATATTTCTGCAAAATTGTCTGTTATTCATTTTTCTCCATTTCATTGATTATCAGTAACCCATATTCATCTTAAAAATAAGCTTTAGTCAAAGAGTCTAATTCTTTGGTTAACCAAATTTGTTTCGTTACCGGGAATCTGATAATCTTTGTTTGCTTTTCAAGTGATATCCTCTGAACTATGTCAAACTCCAATGACAACAATCATCAAAGGAGTGGAACCGCAGTTCCATTGCCTTCAGGAACCCCACGTGGTTCAAGGGAACAATCCCCAGAAAGATCTAATAACAACAATGGTGATAATGATCAAACTATGGAACAAGATCGTGTAAAGCAAATGATTGCAGAGTATGTGAGCCAAGCTTTGCAAGTATTTGCGAGAGGATTACCGAAAGCGTTACTTACACCACCGACGCCACCCCCCAATAACACCATCACCATGGAAAATCCTCAATCTGGGTTGGCAAACTCAGGAAGAGGAGATACTCCTAATGAATCTCTCGAAATGAGACCAGGTATATCTAATAACTCAGAATTACAAAATTTATTGTTAACCATGCAGAAACAGATGAAGGAGAAGAACAATCGCATGGAACAAATTCCTGGAGTACCACCTATCATCAAAGGCATTGATGTTGATAGGTACCTCAACAACCTTGGAAGCAAAGTGCGACACCCTTGTCTATACCCAAGAAGTTTAAAATGCCTGACGTTCCCAAATATGATGGAACAACTGACCCACGTGACCATGTGACTGCTTTCACTACTGGGGTAAAAGGCAACGACTTAACAAAACAAGAGATTGAATCAGTCCTTGTCAAAAAATTTGGGGAAACACTTACCAAAGGGGCCCTAACCTGGCATTCTCTTCTCCCTGAAAATTCTATTGACTCTTTTGCTGAACTTGTAGATTCGTTTATAAAAGCACACTCTGGTGCACAGAAAATTGAGAAGAGAATGGAAGACATATTCAAAATAAAACAAAGAGACACAGAACTACTCCGTGAGTTTGTAGACAGGTTTCAACGAGAAAGAATGCAGTTACCCCAAGGTGCCTGATAATGGGGAAGCCATGGCATTTGCAAGCAACTAAACAATAAAATCTCAGAAGCCACGAGACGACTTAAGGAAAGTCTAAAAGAATTCCCTGCTGCAACATGGAATGATGTATATAATAGGTACAACACTAAACTCAGAATAGAAGAAGATATCATTGCTCGTTCGAGAGATGAAGATCATTCTAGATCCAGACGTCCTGAATCAAATAGAAGATCAGGTAAAAACAGGTACGATCCTTACTTAGGACCCTCGGGACGCGATATTCGCCCCAGGTTCAAAAATACTAGGTCGGACTATAGACCACAAGGAATAGACGTAGTCTCATCCTCGTCTAGATCCAAAAATGATCGAGATGAACGACCTAGAGGTAGTACTCAAATTGGGGATCATACCTTTAATGTAAGTACTACTGAACTTGTCTCAATATTGAGGAACATGGGAGACAAGGTTAAATGGCCCAAAGAGATGCGTCAAATCCAAGTAGAAGGAACCCAAATCACTGGTGTGAAGTCCACAACGATCATGGGCACAAAACTGCGGATTGCAGATTTTTACAAGGTGAAGTAGAAAATTTATTAAAACAGGGCTATTTAACAAAATTGTTTAGTGATAAAGGTAAACATACATATATGAGGAATAGACAGGAGCCCCCAAAGCCTCCTTCTCCAAAACGAATCGTCAACATGATACACGGAGGTGAAGAAGCAAACATAGTAATTTGCAAAACAACCACAAAGTTCACAATTACACATGGGAAATGTGCTCATGAAAATATTGAAGAAGACGATATAACCTTTNATGCTACTGGGGAATCAAGTAATCCCAAGGGCACGAGCCATATCAGGGTTTGATAACTCTACGGTTATAACAAAAGGAGAAATTGAGCTTAGCACTTATGCTGAGGGAGTGTCAAAAGTACCAGGTTCCAAGTCATCGACACTGACATGGCTTATAACGTTATCGTGGGAAGGCCATGGATCCACGAAATGAAAGCAATACCCTCCATGTTGCATCAGGTAATTAAATTCCCCTCTGAATGGGGGATTCAACAAATCAAAGGCGATCAGCAAACCACAAGAAATATAAACTCTGTGGTACACTACAACAAGAAATAGAGTTGGAAGAACTATGAGATAAGGGAATCTCCCAAGCAGGTAACGCCGCCCAAACAGGAATGGAAGAAATTACTACCCAAATAGATACGGAAGGTATTATTGCTGAAACATGTATGATAGAAAATACTTACGAGAAGGAGAATCGAGTTACCACGGAAGGTGTACTATACCACACAGATGCAGATTCCAGACCGGACGTCATTCATGAACCAGAGGAAGATAAGCACATCAAAACAGCTACGGAAGAGCTCGAAGCTGTTCCATTATCTGAACAAAAGCCTGAGCAGAAAGTGTATATAGGCACGAGGCTAGGCCCCGCTCGAAGTGGTAAGTTAATTGATTATTTAAAGGCTAACACAGACTGTTTTGTGTGGTTCCACTCAGATATGACAGGCATCCCACCAGAAGTGATGACTCATAAACTAAATGAAGA